>WWET01000007.1:1601523-1616003 GCA_011038615.1 Limnodynastes dumerilii
ATTTTACACACATCAACCTCTGCCGCATTACAGTCTAATTCCCTAACAAACAAGCACACATACACACATATACACGCTAGGGGTAATTTTTGCCTCGTGCAGTATGACATTGTGGGCGGGTAAGGAGAAGAGCTTGGGCAGGACACGGCGGAGCTTATTTGCCGCGTTTTCGGGCTCCAATATGTTTGCAGCTATGATAATATACCTCACATGTATTACACGCATTGGAAACCCCCTTTCAAAATCCTGCGTTTGCCACTGGAGCCCCTAAACAAACTATAACAACTCATGTGAAAACAGTGTAGTAGCAATGTCTTCCCGATTTATTGTTTACTTTCTTGACACACTCACTATTTGTAAAACATTTGTTTATTTTGTGACATTAATTACCAATATATGTCTTGAAATTTACAGTCTATTTCTGAGAAATACACATCTGTAGTAGTAACTATATTTTGTTATTTGTTAAAAATGCACAGGAAGTTAATTAATATAGCAATCAGTATTTACAGTAACAATACATTGACTGACAGGAAAAACACTTCTTTTTTCAACTAATATTATTATCCAGTAAATTCTTCTCAGTCAATTAAATTATTTAAACATACAGACTGCTGCAAGGCACTTCTATGTGTTTAGTGTTCATAAAGATTCATTATTTTTTTCACCACTTTTTCTTACAGTTTTACCTGATTGGATCCCATTTAGCCTCATTGGGCCTGATCCAGACCTACGCATGAGAGCGGAGCGTATTACCGCTGCAGCGTAAAAACTTTCACTCCCACGACACTCCCCTTACCTTCCTTTCATTTCTCCCGCCGAACCCTACCCTAACTTTTCCCTGTGTTCGTACGTATTTTCGTAGCGACGTGCTGTTTATAGCGGCCTAAGCACGCCCATACTGTACAATTTAAATGGATCCCCCGCCTACATTCCTTAACTCCAGCGTCCGTACTAACTTCATACTATAAACACGCCCCGTCGCCGGAAAATACGCAACCAATACGGACGCCAGAATTGCCGCTACGATAAGGTCTTTGGTACAACCAGAAGTTGTCACTATGCACATGCGCAATGCGTTTTTTCTGTCGTTTTTACGCTTACGATCAGCGTTAGCTCACATGCGAGCGTTGGTCTGGATCAGGCCCATTGAGACTTAATAGGAACAACACTACTCACCAAGGGGCTGGATTGCGTTTGCAAGTGGTCATCTATTCTTGGTCAGAGTTCTATATGGAAGAACTTATGACACGTAACATCTGGATCACGCATGCACTGATGTTACATGTGACATTCACAAATGACTTGCATAAGTCCCCTTACAACTCTGTTTCTGAACAAGCGCCTTTGTCCTTATAACTGTTAAAATGTTCCTGGTCATTCCTATATAATGTGTTTACCCTTATTTGAAATGGTTAGTGTAATTGGGTACAAGGGGTTTCCCAGGGTTGCCGACTTTTTAGAGCTTCCCTCCGGGAGAACCCAGGGAGAAGCAATAGATTTCTGCAAGGGGTGGGGCTTAATGACCCGATTTATGCAAATCGCGTCATCAAGTCCCACCCCCTCTCAATCACTCCTGTATTATCTAGCGTTCCAGGGGATGGACATTGATGATGTCATCAAGCTCCGCACATCCCTAGTAACGATAGGGATTACAGAAGCAATTGATGGCTGGTGGGGCTTGCAGGAGCTTTGCTGGCTCTCCCAGGATACCGGGAGACCTGCCCAAATTTCAGGAGTCTCCCGGATATTCCGGGAGAGTCGGCAACCCTGGGGTTTCCTGAGGTAACCCCTGATGGATTCACTTCAAGTCTGCATCCCATCCCATTAAGTGGAGGTGCATTGACAATAATAACAAAAATATTTATCTATATGTTTCACAGTAGATCTACAAATTCATTTTGCAGTTCTGGATGCTATGGCAATAGTTACTAAGTCAGCAAGGATTCAGCTCACTCCCTTCTCTTTTTGTCAGCTGTATAAATAAATATATATGTCTTTAACCCTCCTTCTCCTGCTCTCTCTTCCACACTGTTCAGGCTCTCTCCTCCAGAAAAGTGCCAACCAGTTATTACTGTCAGAACTTTAGTGCCATCAGGTTAACTCTAAACGTCATGCTAACATATAACATACCTCTCTTTGTATTTGATGTAAGCTATAAGTCGACACTTTCAAACCTTTCAGTGTTGTGCTAAGCTGATCTTTTTTTTAAATCATGTTTTATATTATTTATTTAGCTGACATCCGCAACACTAACTAGCGTGAGTACACTCCACAGTGGCTCAGTGAGTAGCATCAGTGAGTTCATGTGTTCAATTTCCGGACTAGACCTTATCTGTGTGGAGTTTGTATGTTCTCCCTGTGTCTGTGTGGGTCTCCTCCCACATGCCAAAAAGATGCTGGTAGGTTAATTGGCTGATGACTAAATAAATTCTAGTGTGTATGAATGTGTTAGGGACCGCATGTACGCAATCTACGTTGCAAGAAGTAATGTAGATTACGTTCCAAACTTACTGCGCATGCGCAGTAGCACTTTTTGCAGAACTCCGGCCTTAATTGCATTGCGGCCGGAGCTCTGAATCCGGCCCTAGATCTCTGCAGGATTCTAGCTCCCATGTGAGCAAGGGATAGCAGGCAAAGGAGTGACGATAACAGAAGCCTAACTTAATATTCCAGCACTGCCCTCACATACAGTGGGGTCTGTGCTGAAGTCTGCATGGTGCATAAAGACTGAAACCAGCTCTTGCTGCAGTATTTAATCCCCCTCTCAGTTTTGAGCCCTTTCTGAGCAGAAACAACTGTTTAACATAAGTCTGGATCTAGTCCACTGTTCTCTGCAAGATCCTAATTTTAACATTAACAATAATCTTGACAAATAAAGTGCGTAAGTGGGCTGTTTGGACTGGCAGGGTTGCATGCGCCCGCCAGATATTACGCACGTTTTACGGACATCTGATTTGCAAATGTGACTTAATTTGTCAAACTTAATACGCACGAGAGATGGAAGTGACAGGGGCAGTTCACTCCCCTCTCTTGTGCGGATTTAGACACATGTGTGGAACATATCCCTCGTGTTTAGCTCCTAAATTGTGTTTATTAACATTCCACAGAGAATACAACAGCAGAAATTCCACAGAGCCAGATAGGAATTTTTCAGTCAATGCATAACAATGCAAGGATACATGAAAATGAGAAAAAAACATATAAACGCGGAGGGGAAGACATGGGAAATGGGGGGAGGTTGGTGGGATTATACCATTCAAGCATGTAAGTAGACCTAAGTAACGGTTAACATGGGGTGGTAGATTGGCCTATATACTGTTCAGAGTCTTTAAAGGGCATCCAGGGATACCAGATAGCAACAAAATTGGAACACTTGTGGAGGGCGGAGAGGGTAATGTCCTCCATATCCATGTAGAAATCTAACCTAGAGAATCATTCCCTAGTTGTTAAAGGGTTGGGCACTTCCAATGTACAGGGATTACCACTTTAGCCACGTTGTTAAAGTCCATGAGTGGGGACTTTTTATAGTTAGATATAGGGAGTGAAGAAAGATTAAGCAGCCAAAACTCAGGAGTGTCAGGGATCCCCTCTACCCATTATTTTTGAGGCAACCAATGTAGACCAAAAAAGTGAAGCACTGGACAGCTCCACCATATATGAAAGCAGTCTCCTATCATGGAGGGGCAGAGCCAGGATTTATCAGAGACACCTGGAAGCATCTTATGCAAATCCGAAGGACACTTATACCCGTGGTATAGGACGTTATGTTGAGTCTAATGAACAACAGTGCTAGAGGATGAAGCAGAAGTTAATTCAACTATTTGAATCCACTTCATGTCCTCTAATGCGTGACCCAGATCCCAAGCCTGTGTAAATCTAGGGCCAAAAGTCTGCCACCAACAGTTTATACAAAAGTGAGGTTAAGTGTGAACTCATCTGAGGCAACCGTCCTGTTTATTTTTTATTAACATACAGGCATAGAGCACACAACAACATCCATGTATTTACATCTGTTGAAATTGAATGCATATGGTATCGTAATTATTACCAAACATTTACAAACTTAATTAATCTGCACGTCTCTTTATTTTAGCTTAATGACACAGATTCTGATTAATATAAGATATTTCTATACAAATTGCTACTTTTTAGCTGAAAGAATAATTTAATGTTGTATTTTGGAAATAAATTACTAGACTTGTATACATCATTTTTCCAATATGCAAAAATGTGAATGTGTTTCTTTATAATTATTTATGCAAATATTTTGTTTACATTAAAACTCATTGTGAGCTGTAAAAGCTTTAGACTACACACTGTGTGCTTCCACAGTTAAAGAAACAAGCCCAGTTATGTGTCTTTGCAAATACTACTGCAAAATCATTGCAGAATTTTTTGAGTACTAGGAAAATTGCACATGGCGTAAACACAGTAAAAACCTCATATCAAAGTCCACTACCACCCCCTATGGACCAATTGACATTCAACATTTTATATATTTTCAAACAAATTACTTAAAGTAGTAATTGCTAAATTAATTTCTTCTTTTGCATGCACTCATTTTATCTTTCAAATATTGCATTAGAATATAAATATATATATATGCAATTTGGAGTAACAATAAACAATAATAACCAAATTTCCTTTTCATACCAACTGAAAGTATTTGCATTGACTGATACTATGATACACTGCTGGCTATGCACTCTGATAATTATACAACTGAATCCAGACTTTCATTTATGTATTTAGAACCACTGATTTAACAAAATCATATGCCTGTGATGTAAAGAAAACCACCATGTAAAATAAGTGTTAAGTTTGGATGCATCACAAAATTGATGATGGGGCGTATTAAGAGATCCGTTTTTTTAATGTACACAATTATACGCACGGCCGGAGCAAGGAAACACCCACCAACAACCCAGACACTCCCCTCTCCCGGACGTGCGGTCGGGAACTTACGAATCCCTAGACCACTCTGCTCTTTACGTGTGGACTTACGTGTGTAGATGTGCTCTGTCCTTGCGACTCTTGATAACCACGCCTCCATGCGTACATTTAAATGTCCCTCCCACCCACTTTTATGTAAATTTTTGTGTATGTCCACAAGTGCGATTCACATGTACGTCCAATAGGCACTTACGTGCGTATAGTCAATGTAAATAGCGTAACTAAAGTTACTATGCATGTGCAGTTGATCCGAACCTAAAAATATGCATGCAACTCCCCTCAAAAACGGATCTCTGAATACAGCCCGATGTTATTATTTTTGTAAATAGTGGTTGTGTGAACTTTTTGCTTATTCATGATGAAACAAAGGTGTTAATAAATAAGAGAGGTAAGTGGTCTAAAAGTAAAGATAACTCATGTCAAGTAATGTCTTGAGTTAAGTTATTATTTTTGCAACAATTCAGACAGTATTTTTATTGCCAAATTTGTGACATTCTTAAGATTTGCAAGCTTATACATTTCAAAAACATTGCTGCATCCACCACATCTCCAAATATACTACATTGCAAACAATAAGGACCAACTTTCCATGTCCGGCCACCACCAAACCACACATTAATGACCAGTCGGCTCTGTCAAGGAACCTCTATCTACCAGGACTGTGGATGCATGGGAGCTAAAAGTTTGGGCCTGGTACAGATATCTCCACTGTACGCTTTGGACCAGGACCTTGCTGCCCTTAGCACATGGTGCTACAAAATACTAGAGGGTTAGGCTTTTGGACAAAGAGGGTTAGGATTAGGCTGCAGGACAAGGAGGGCTAGGATTAGGCTGTGGGGCATGGACAGTTAAGGTTAGGCTTCAGAGCACTGAGGGCTAGGGGTGAAGAAGGGGATGGTTAGGGTCAGGCTGGTATGGTTAGGGAAGTGTTATTAGTAGTGTTAGGTTAAACACTTACCTTTTGGCAGATCAATCTTCGCGACTCCAGGAGTTGTATTACCGCCGGCAAAGACCATCGTACCCGCAAACCACACTCTACATGTTTAATCTATTTTTAGAAAAGCATGCACAAAGCATGTTATGTTCCCATTGTATGATATTGTTTGTATGCAGTTCAAATTTACATTTATTTAGGTTACATAGACTGTTGTCGTTATTTGGCATACTCCAACTTGTATCTAAGGAACTACATAAGGCTCCTTAAATAAATTAGTATAACAAAGCTAGTGCCATTGACCATTATACAAGGGACACAGTTGCACAGATAGACCCTTAGTAATGGCACCAGCTCCGCTGACCTTCATATGGCCTTGGCAGCGGTTGCAACAGCATACTGCCTAGCCTGGAACTGCTAATAAGGTTAAGTAGCAAGCATTGTGTTTCTCTGTTTGCTGCTTGCAGTCTGCAGCTGTTCCTAGCAGCATAATAATGTTGACAGTTGACTATTATGTTCGTATTTCTTTGTAATTTCTATAAATTAATGATGAAGTTAATCCGATGAAACATGTTGGGGTGGAGCTGGGATAACCTTCCACTATTACACAGGCTTTTGTGAACTAAGGAGCCTCCAACAGAGAGCCTTGAATGAAACTGTGACTGGATGTCGGGAGCTGCTTATTGGGATAGATAGATAGATAGATAGATAGATAGATAGATAGATAGATAGATAGATAGATAGATAGATAGATAGACAGATATTTTGGGCTATATTCAGAGATCCGTATTTAGATCGAGCCGCAAATATACACACAGAGAACAAGGAACACCCACCAAAACCCCAGTCACTCCCCTTGCTAAGCCGTGCTCTCGGACACTTATGCCTCCATAAACCAGCTGTAACTTTCCGTGTGCTGTTAAGTGCGTATATGTCCTCACTCCGTGTGTATTTTTATAATTGCGCCCACTTTAATCATTTAAATGCCTCCCACCACCCATTTATATGTAAATTCTTCCACGCGTATTTTTACGTGGCATATTCGGACGTATGTGACACCATGCGATTCACAAGTCCATCCGTGAGGCATTTCCGTGCGTATAGTCTATGTAAACTCCATAAAAAAAGTTACTACGCATGAGCAGTTTAAACGTACCTAAAAATACGCACGGAATTGCCCAAAAAATCGGATATCTGAATATGGCCCTTTCTCTCAATTTCTCTCTTTATTCACTATGTTATGCTATAAAATATTTAGCCTTTTTAAGTTGCTAAACTATGTTAATTTTCATTATTTTAGGAATAAGGGTTAATGCTTTTAAATTACATAAAAAGTGAGTACAAAATGAAGCTTTTTCCTTAGACAATGTTTTATCAACATCCCAATGTCAAAATTAAATTCTTCCTAAAATAAAAAATAAAAACAGTTAAATTGATTACTATATGGGCTATATCGTAAGTGTAAGTGCATTGCACTTTGCTTGGAGAAGTGCGCATATGCCTGACAGATGTTTCGCAGCAGAATTCCACACAATATGAGATTCGTTCGACAAGGCAAGGCAAGCCTTCTCTTTAGTTTACCAAAAGTACACAAGATGGACAGGGTGAAAGATGTAAATTTTACATTATAGCGTGTTTTAAGCCTTCCGCGCATATCAGTGGTTGTATAGACCATTGATCCGCACAAGAGATTTGAGGCTGCCTTATAGCAGTGTAACTGACCTAAAGACCATATGAAAGAGGGGAATGACAAAGGAGTGACAGGGGAGTTCAGTCCATTCATCCATTCGGACTGCTCAACCTCCATGCGAGCAGGAAATTGAGGTCCTAATTCGGTCCATAGTGTATATTATATGGCAGTTACTAGGATATAGTGTGCATTGTATGGTGGGCACTAGGGTGCAGTGTTTATTACATGGTGGTCACTAGGATGCAGTCTATACTAGGTTATTCCATACCAAATCAACACAGGGTTTAAAACTGACCATTTCAGATTGTAATGAAATTTGGTATATATATAATGCTGCCATGGGTGTAAAGAAAACCTCCAAATCTTAGGCTGTGCATTGGTTTTGTTATATGATGGGATCCTCTGCTATAAGAGGTTTAACTTAAGACTGTTAAAACAATGAAAATGAGAACTTATCTAGTCCTGTTCATTATTAGGTTTCCATGGAGACTGGGTGGAAGGTTATTCTGACTGTGAACTCACTTGACTCATGTGAATCATGAATCACTTAAAAATTAAAGCTCTTGGTATGATCTCACCATGATCTCAAAATAAAACTTAGTGGATTTAATAACAAAAGTATGAACAATGTTTGAGATTTAAAAAAAAATATATATATATATATTTTGAGAGTACCAGTATTTTGATTTTGAAAATGTAAAATTTTTCATTTTTATTGAAACATACCACTGTATTACATAGCAAATGAAGGCCCATAAAAGAGGCTTAAAATTAGATCTTGCCCAACTCTTTAGCTCAGTTACATGAGCTGCAAATGCAATTTAAATATATTTTTATTTCACATGTTCTGTTAATAATAGCAGCTTTAAGGAATATTGCTTTAAACCAGTGTATGTATCATCCTAATATTTGGGAGTTTTCTTTACACCTGTGGCAGCATTTATTACACCAAATTTAATTAAAATTAAAAACTGTAGGGTAGAATTTTTTTCTGAAATTGTGTTGATTTGATGTGGAATATATATTATATATACAATATTGTGGTAACTAAGGTTTAGTGTGTATTAAATGGCAGCAACTGGGGTGCAGTGTGTATTGTATTGTGTTCACTAGGGTGCAGTATGCATTGTAAGGTGGTCATTAGCCTGAAAATCATTATTTTTCATTAATGATATTTAAAATTTAACCTCCATATTTCCTTTTTAAATGTGAAGGAAAAGAAGGAAATAATGCACTCTGGGGTGAATGGGTGACAATTTGGTATGATCTGTAATGTGGGGAGATTGGTGTGATTGTAAGGTTATAATATTTAATATGGGGATGTAATTTGTAATGTGGGGAGAGTGCAATGTAGGCATATTTAAATTTTGGGTAGGAAAGAGCAACAATTTTAAAGTGGTCTCCCTGGGAGAGGGAACCAATTTTTACTCTTGACTATGGCACCAAATTATACACTAATTCTTTCTTTTCCAATAATATGCCAGTCCTGTTTCTATCCTTTGAGATGAAAACTAATTAGAAGCACTTGCTTTACATAAAGCTATACTTCAAGATGCATATTGTTCATAAAGCTAGAACATTTAAAAACATGGGAAGTTTTATAATGACTTGTGACTATCTTGTCACTCTAGTGATTGATAACCTTTAGTGAGATAATTAATGTGTGGTTAATTATGCATAGATAAGTTACCATTTATAGGGATCATAGCAACTGTGATATATGGTCACAATGAACAACATGTTTTACTATTTGACAATGCTAAATGCTATTTTTAAATATATTATTATATAGTTTGTTTTTTAAAATTATCTTAGTTATACAAAAGCATTGTTTTTTATTCCACACAAATTCAGTATTCTATTCTGAGGCTGTTCTCACATACTTTTTGCAAGTGATTAAAATGTTAAAATTTTATATAAATATACTTTAGAAGAAGTTTTTATATTATTTTAAATCATTGTTATTGATTTAGGCTATTTTGCATTTACTATACATAATATTATAACATGTTATTTAGTAGATTCATTAATTTTCATTATAACGAATGCCTCAAAATCAATAATGATCAGATGCAAAATACTATATAAGTTTTTATGAGAAGTTCTGCTACTACATAAATCTCTTAGTAAATCATATTCTCCAGGCCTTCGTGATGTCTGTTCAATTATAAGTTTACTAACTAAATGACAGGGAGTGTTTTACTCTCCATAATGCAATCAATAAAAAAATGTAAACCCAATAATCATGTAATGTTTGGACTCTTGTGATTAAATAATGTTTTTAGTCTGAGAAACTTTGCAAGTTGCCCAATTATAAAGTGTTAGCCATTCACGTCTTAGCAAATTGCTGTAAATTGCAATCTGGAATGTGTTCAGTTTTGTCACTAAAGTTCAATAATACAATGAATGTCCATGATTGTTTCATATTCACTTTCTAAAAGTTAAATAAAACAGATGTGCTATATGTGGATCAAATCCAAGTTTGAAAATAAGAGAAAAACAGAAGGAAAGTTCTGTCTGGGTAAAACTGTTACATTTTAGTAGGAGTCAAAGTAATTTTATTATTTGCATGCAGGGACAATATTTTGCTTTTACTTATTGCTCACATATACTGACAAGCGATATTTACAGTTGTAAATATCCTTGAAAAAGTCACCGCAAAGTGACGAAACGCGTTGGTTTAATAACACCATTTGCTTCACCACATTGTTTTATTGTTATTCTATACAATAAAGTAGTTTTATCAGCATTCCCATTGTCCGGCTAGCCATCCTCGCCACTGCTCAGGCTTATGCCCGCATAGCGGGATGACCATCGACCCGGAATCCGGCCTCTCCTCCCGCATCCCAGGATCCCTAGCGGTCATCACCAGAGAAGCTGCACATCATCAGAAGCAGCCGCGGGACTCGGCCGGCGAAACACGGAGCCATGAGGTTAGACACAGCCCGGACATCACCTCCTGACAGGACCCGACCGATGCCGCATAACAATTGATTTTCTCCACTGCTCCAACACAAGACGTTCTTCTGATGAGTGTTTCTCTCCCTCTCTGCCCCGTACCTCCTCCGGTAATCGCACAGGGAGCATCCCTCTCTTGTCTTCCCGGTTCCTGCTAGCCTCAGACCAGACCCATCGCCTGGACCACACAAGCCTGGGAACAGACCTAATCGAGAAGACACCAAAGGCACCAGCACATCCAGAAGGACTCACCTACACCCCTACATGCAGACCTACAAGACACAGTAGGGGTGAGTGGATACTACCTATCTGCTTTGCTATTGTACCACAGTAACACACTAGGGTCTGCCTGTCTGTTCTTTCTTCTCGTTTGCCCTGCATCAGTACTAGGACCTACCAGATGACCACTGCCTTTCGGGTCAACCTTCATTCACTACTCTTTGAATGAACATTGACTTTTATTAAGAACTTGCCTATTTTTGTGTCTCTTTATCTTGTAATTAACAACCAGAACATTACCCATAACACACCCACCCTATCTATCCTACACCTATTCATCTACCCTCCGTCCTTAACATTAACCATTAGCCTTAGCGCTACCAATCCCTATTTTTTTTTTGTAGATATTTACAGTTGTGCCCAATTAAATTTTCCCAAAAACAGGAAAAAATCTGCCATACATGATGGAAAATTGCATGCATGGCGGGCCCATCTGCTTAGGAAAGTTGAATAGGGTTTCAGAAGGCATTAAAGCTTTGTTTATTTACCATTTAGCAACTACTGCCTTCGTGCAGAGATCAGATAATGTAGCTGACATCACCCAGTCAATATCCTAGAGAAAGAGAGTACGACTCATCCTGTGAATTGATTGGTTGATGTCAACTCCATTATTTAATCTTTGCAGGAATCCAGCAGCTGTTAAATGGTAAATAAACAAAGTTTTAATGACTAATTGTCTGCAATCTAGCTTCCCCACCATGTTGTGAAATACGCAAAATAGCAGAGAAAGCTTTATCTGGCCCCAGCTGTAGGCTTGGGCTAGGAAACAGCATGTCTTAACTCTAATAGTGTTTGCAACTAATGAAATTTGTAATGCACTGTAATTCAATGTGTTTTTTTTAAATCATGTATTTGTCTATTTTTTAAAAGGAAAATAAAACAATACTGGATAAAATTTTAAAAAGTGCAATAGAAGTCATATCAGTCAATAGGATTGACATGACTTTTAGCTATAATCAGTAGAGGGTGTATTACACCGTTTTTCATAATGTACAAGTTAAGTGTTTATAGGAAGGAAATATTTATTTTTTGTAGCCAAGGATGGGATAACTGGCAGCATTCAATTTGTTGAGGATCTATTGGTGTGTTCTGGAGTTTAGTTGGCTTTAGAATTTGTAGCAGGCCAACATTATAAGTAGCAAGAGTGCAAAGAAGTTGGTTATTACAGGCCCAAAGGTGAGGATGTACCCAAGACAGGTGGCACTACTGTATCCAATATAGGTATGCACAGACCAAATACAAATCCCCCTCCCATTACCCTCTAGCCTAAATAAGCCCAACAGGACAAAGACTCTGTAAGCTTCACATCTGGAACAGAAGCTTGTCATAAGATGCTGTGTGAAATCATTTAGTATTAAGAATTAAGCATTGTTTAAAAATGTTATTGCCCTACATTTGTAAAATAGTGAAATGTAAAAAAAAATTGTCTTGACCAGCTAATAGTCACCAGCTAATACATTCATTTTTAACAATTATAAATAAATCATCTAAGCATTGTAGCTATATTAGTATAAAGGATACAATGATCACAATCTATTAGCAGTCCTGAAACTGTGGGTTGCACCCCAAAGGGTTGCACTCATGTCTGCATGAAGCTCACCGTCTTTAGATTGCTGAAAGTGAGTGAGGGCAGTGCTCTGTTCCAAAAGGATTTCTGACTCTTTTCCATGTGATCAGATTGTATTTAGTTAATTTTGCAATCTGCTCATGTGTACACATCCAAGCTCTATCCAGACTTAAGACAAATTACACTTTCAACTGCTTGGCTGTGTTCTACCAAGTGTGCAGGACATTGTATTACAATGTACAGTATATGCATGCTAACAGACTGCGTACTAATCCACACTTCAGAACCACCACCAGTTGAAAAACGTAAGTTAGGCTATGTGTAGTAGTGTTTCTATATTAGGTACAGCATGTGCACCCACACTGCTTGATTGGCTGAGCATTGGCCTTTGTGACTGCAGGTTAAATACAGACAGAATAGCCAGAATAAAAACTCCTCACCAAAAATACCTGCCTCACCAACTGCCATTCAAGTGGGTTGCAGCATCTGAATGGCTCTGGGCATTTACCAATCACAATGCAGGAAATAAAAATCACTGGATAGATGTCAGGTAAGAGATCTGGGGTCTGATTTTTAATGAGCAAAATAAAGGAAGGTCAGATATGTAGAAAGGAGTTGAAGGGTCTGATCTGTGGTCTGATGTTTAATGGGAATATGGGTTGTCTGATTTGTAGTTTTATTTATTTATTTATTTATAAGGAGGTTAATAAGGTCAGATCTGGGTTCTGACTGTTAATAAGAAGGTAAAGTGTTTTTGATATTTAATGAAAGGTAAGATCTGTGGACGGAGGGCCCATGTATTTGTATTCACCTTCTGAGGAAGTATGCAGCATCATGAAAAATATAAAAATCTTCTGCAACAATCCTGCCAGGAGTGGAATGGTCTTAGGTGTAGGGTGGCAGGTTTTGCCCAAAACATGGGAGGGGGACACAATTACCAATCCTACACAATGGTCCATTAATGTATTGAAACACACCTGGATATGTGTATCAGAAGTCCAGTGCTTCAAAAAGGTTGGTTAGAAGATAGCTCATAAAGATATTTGCATGTGGCAGATCCATGTGTGTAACTATAGGGGATGCAAGGGATGCAGCTGCTTCGGGGCCTGAAGGAGAGCGGGGGCCAGTAGCAGTTACTCTCCCTAATCTGTAAGCAAGCTGTCATACTTAACGTGACCATTTATTTTTTTCCTTAAAACGGGACATCTACTAATTTTTACGGGGGCCCACCACATAGTCAATGGGCGTGGTCAAAAAGTCATGGCCAGAGGATAATTGTATGAATGAAACAAATAAACTGTGTATCATCTGTTACACCCACAGACTGTTTCAACAGCTCAGTGTGAAAAGCGTTATACTATTAATTCTCATTTACAGTGACCTATATAATTACAGTGAGTATCCTACTGACATAAAAACAAGGCAGAGAACATTCTACTGATCACCATACAATACCACTTAAGATAATAGCAACTTCATCCTAGTTACCGCCATACAATACAGACTATATCCTAGCTATTGTGAAACCATACCCACTGCACCCTAGTTATCATCATACAATACACATTGCACCCTAGTTATTACCATACAATACACATTGCATCCTAGTTATCACCATATAGTACACATTGCATCCTAGTTATCACCATACAATACACATTGCATCCTTGTTATCACCATATAGTACACATTGCATCCTAGTTATCGCTATACAATACACATACAAATACACAAAACATTTTACTGGGCTACATTCAATTAAAGCAACATTCTGAAAGTAAAACTATATGAGAAATTAACTAATAAAGTACATAAAACTACACATTTTAAGTATACCACCATCCAGCCTTTTTTGCCCTCTTGTGTGTCTCTAAAGCCATCCAATATCCCCCTCCATGTGTGTCTCTAGAGCAATCCAGTCTCTCCTTTTTCTTGTGTGTGTCAGATCAGCCAGCCTTTCTGCCCCTTGTTTTTGTGTTCAATAAGCCTCACTGCTCCTTCCTGTGGGTGTCCAGAAAGCCTTTCTGCCCCTTCCTTCTGTGTATCAGACCAGCCAGCCTTTCTGCCCCTTCCTTTCGTGTGTTCAAACAGCTGTA
>WWET01000007.1:1629080-1641750 GCA_011038615.1 Limnodynastes dumerilii
ATATACTGTGTATATATACACCCAAAATGGAGGTTGCTCAAATCAATGTCTAAGGTAATATAGAGCAGGTGCTGTAAGGTATGGGGAATTTACACAAATACACAAAAAGGCACCCGAGCACTCTTGCAATTACCCAGCCACAAACCATAACTTTCTATCTTTAAAATAAAAGTCAGAGCATTTGTTACATACATCTGCAGATATATGTTAAGCCACCAGCCACTTACAAGACTTTTCTATTTTGGAGGTCCTAACACTAAAACTGCCAACTTTGGGTCATATATTATGTATTTTTAAATTGAGAGCTCATCCCCTATATTATCTTATATATTGATTTGAGCAACCTCTCTGTGGGTGGCGTAAGTATGAATTAATTATGTAAACATTTATGGTGAGAAAGAGTCTAGGATAACTTTGGGAATATAGATACATTTCTAAAAGAACATTATAAAGGTTTATCAAGTTTTTAATATTTACATACAATGGATCCCCATGGAAAACAGCAGTTTCCATGGCGATCCATGTAAACATCAGGGCTCTCCGCTGGCCTGTTCGCCGGCGGTTCGTAACATAAAAAGCCTGAGAGCGGCAGTTATCCCAGCGATGCCCCCATATTACCCCCCTTTTCCTCCTAATAGCTGTTATTAGGGGGAGAAAAGGGGGAGCATTATGGGGAGACCATTGGGATAAAGCTATCTGTGTAAATGTAAAAAAAAATGTTTTGTTTTTTTTCAATTATATTTTAAGTAAAAAAAATGATTAAATACAGTTAAAAAAATTAAAACCTGTAAAAAAAAAAATAACAAAAAAAGCTAAACTTACCTGTCCAGGAGACGAGTCCAACTCTGAAGATTTCAGAGTCCCGATATAAAGACACTGCACATGCTCAGTGTTTTTCATATTGGGACTTGAAATATGTCCCAGAATGGAGTCTTTGCGCATATGCAAGACTTCATACATACGAAGTATGAATGAAGTGGCCTGCGATGCGCACCGAGATCATCACGGGACCTTTCAGGAGAGATTAGTATTCGTAAATTTTATGATCGAAGCTGCCAGGATCGCTGCGAGCCAAAGCAAGCTTAGAACAGCTTTGTTCATAAAAAATTAAATCATCAGTAAATAGAGCCCTATATGTTTTGGTAAATCCAAAGAAGATTGGGGAAACTGAGGAAATTAACACCTCATTCAGGCTTTGTTCTTAATAATCAACCACAGTTAGGAGGAGCCTGTCTGTGGGTTATATAGATTACGGGTGGCCCTAAAAAAGTTAGATCAGTCCCAAGCAACTGTTAGATAGCAGAGGGTATGTTAGGATTGTTGAATGTTAAGAGTTCAGATGAGTAGCTTTTCTGTTTGTACAATAACTGGAAACAGTATTATGGACTATTTATATGATCAAATAAAGGCCAGCACAGCTAGAGATCCCCATTACTTTTGGAATCACATTATAAAAACAAAGCACATTATTAAACCAAAAAATATTCCACATATGCTGTAGTTAATATACACATAAGGGAGAGCAGAAGTGTAACTATTACTTCTACCCCTACTACTACTACTACTTCCTTACTTGCTGCTGCTGCCGTCAGAGCTCTAAACCCACAGGCAGCTGATGCCAGATCTCTGCATCATTCTAACTCTGGAGCACAGGATCCTACTTTAATATGTCACAATTTTAAAATGACAATAGCAACAATAATAATAATAATAATAATAATATAATAATATCAACAATATATTTAATATATTGTATTAAAATTTCTTATTTTAAAATGTAAATAACTGATCCAAAATCAAGCCTGGATAACCGAGCTGTAAGTAAACTTGGCTCTGATAAGTGTATAATTAAAGCAGTTTTTAAAAACAATCTATTTTCAATCTTCCCACTTACTGACTCACTGAAGAACAAATGTTCTTTGCTTTCAAATAACTGATTAACACTATAATAAATTAAATGGTTGTTCATATAAGCTTATTTTTGTTCATTTAAGCAACTTTCGATTATATATTTTTATTTCCTACAAATTTCCAAAAACATTAATATTTAGCTTATTTCTTATACCACTCTAGCTTTTTGACATATGGTTATAAGCAGTAACTACCTGCTTTATACAAATTGAAATAAACTGTTTTAATTATGTGGTACTACAAGAACTATAACAGTGGATCCAAAAGTGTCCTGACGTAGTAGTACATGTCACCCCGTATTGATTTCTTGTATGTGTTACAGTCGGCCAAAGGGATTCTCACCGGGGGCCCGGAATCTATGTCAGCACCAGGTGTTCACTAGTGCCTCTAGTGGTAAGGATAGTCTGGGCTGCTGGTCTGACAGGTCGTGCCCCCGGCGATAGTCCCAGAGGGGTACTGCAGCGTAGTTATGCTAACAGGAACCCAGGTATTCACAGGAACCCTTGCATACAAGATCACAGGTAAGTAACACACACTTAACTCTCAAAGACGGTAATGTGAAATTTAATGCAAATACTGAAACCCTCATACACAGTACAGCAGAAATGGATGTACATACAAAACCCTTGTAAACAAAGTAATAAATAAGTATACCAAATGAACCAACTAGCAGGGGAACAATGTAGGAGGATGAAACTAGCACTGGAGGTGGTACAGGCTGAACTTCTAAACAGGAAGGTATACAAAATAAAGGGTGCCTCAGTAATGGCAGAACTTGGTGCACAACAGGTCCCAGAATGGAACAGGGTATAGTGCTGTCAGGATGGGAAAACAACACTACATAGGTAGAGACAGATGGAACAGTCTACCAAATAGTAACACTGCAAGTTGGAAATATACAACGGAGCAACGGCTCAATACACACTGGAGATGACACACACTCAGTGGAAATACATGCACAGCAAAACACACTGGAATGGCAAACTACGCAGTGGTAATAACCAGCTGGCGGCTACACTCACGAGCAAGATGACAATTGCTGAGAGGAGATGTATAACCGGAGAACAACAGGTGAACTCCACACACTGCTAGATGGCAAAAGCAGGTAACGCACACAACACGTGGCAGATCAAACACACACCCAACAGGCCGGAGCAATGTGAGATGGTAAACATATGCACGCACCACTCAGGGGTGGGGAAGAGACCGGAACCTGTCCGGGGCTGAGGCCGCCAGCGGGAGTAGTGAACTACTCTCGCCGCGCACCTCACCACACAGTGGGTCAACAAACAATAAACAGAGGGTATCAGGAAAGCAAGGGGTACACACCAGGAACACAGGGTATCAGTGAGATGCAACAGCAACAAGAAGCACTCGATCAGTTAGCAGGCACGATCAGGAAACCAGACGCTATAACCGACACCTGTAAGACTGATCAGAGGCTATTTAAGGGGAACTCCCCCAATCAGTAGTGAGAGCCTGACACACCTCCAGAGGTAATTACCTGGCAGCTGGGGAAAAGTGGACACATAGACTAAAACCCTGCTACACCCTGCTAGTGCTATTCTGACGGAGTGTAACAGTATGTATGTACTATAATTGTTGGTAGAGCACTGTGAAAAATTACAGCACAAATCTTCCTTTATTTTAGAAACATAGAAAGTGGCAGCAGATAAGAGCCACCCATCAGGATATTCTTATATTTATCCCAAGCATGTTTAAACTGTTCTACTGTGTTAGCCTCAAACACCTCAGATGGGAGGATATTTTACTTATCTATCACCCTTTCATTGAAGTAATTTTTCTGTACATTTCCTTTGAATCTACCAACCTCCAGTTTAAATGCATGACCCCGTGTTCTATTACACCTCTATTTTTAAAAAATTACACCCTCCTCTAGTCGGTCAAAACCATTGATATATTTTAAGCTGCTACCATTTCCCCCCTCTTCCTTCTCTGCTCCAAACTATATATGTTTAGTTCCTCTAGCCTTTCTTTTTCTTCTTGTTTTGAGATACAGGCCATGAACCATTTTAGTTGCTCTTCTTTGCATAGTCTCTAATGTATTTATGTCTTTCTGGAGATTTGGCTTCCAGAACTGAACACAGTATTCTAGGTGAGGTCGTATCAACAATCTATCACTACTTCTATCTCTCTTCTACTAATTCTTCTCTGTATGCAACAAAGCATCTGACTTGCCTTTCTCATTGCTTTGTTACATTGCTTGGCTAACTTTAAGTCACATGAAATTATGACTTCAAGATCCCTTTCCTCCTCAGTAGTTTCTAATGCAGTGTCATTAACGATATATTAAGCTTTTGGGTTCTGTGCCCCATTTAGCATTTTTTGGCATTAAACTACAGTTGTCACACTCTTGACCATTCCTCCAATCAACTATCATTTTCTGTACCACTCCTGGCATGTCTACCCTGTTACATATCTTTGTATCTTCTGCAAAAAGGCAGATTTTCCCCTTGATACCACAGGCAATATCACCTATAAAGATATTAACTAGCACTGGTCCAAGTATAGAACCCTTGGGTACTCCACTGGTTACCTTACCATCCCTAGAAGGGATTCCATTTACTACAACCCTATGTTGTCTATCCTGTAACCAAGATCTATGCAACTATCTTTAAGTCCAATCACAAAATTTCCAGCTTATTTACCAGTCTGCGATGTGTCAAAGGCCTTACCAAAATCTAGATAAGCTATGTTTACAGCTCCCCCTTTATCTAATACTTTACTGAGACAGTCAATAAATTCAATATGATTTGTTTGATATGATCTTCCCCCAGTGAATCCATGCTGCTTGGGATCCTGTAAGATAGATTTAAGATACTGTAAAATGTGTTACTTCATCAACTTCCCTACTACTGATGTTAGACTCACTGGTCGGTAGTTTGCCACTCCTTCCATACTTCCATTTTTATGTAGAGGGATGACATTTGCTATTTTCCAGTACTCTAGAATCACCCCAGTTATTAGTGACTTGTTAAATAATTCAGTTAATGGTTTTGCCAGCACCCCTCTAAGCTCTTTTAGTATTCTAGGATGTATCCCATCTGGTCCCATTGATTTCTTAATTTTCAGCTTTGAAAGTTTCTTTAATACCTGCTCCTCAGTGAAAGTAGTAGTAATTGCCTTCATTGTATTAATAGTCTTCCCATTTAAAAGTGATCCCTTCCCCTTTCTTTTTCTAGTAAATATTGAACAAAAATACTTTTTAAGATGATCTGCTACAGCCCTTTCACCCTCAACAAGACTCTCACTCTCCATTTTGAGCCTTACTATACCCTCTTTAGTTTATTGCCTTTTATTTATATACCTAAAAAAGCTTTTGTCCCATTTTCATACTAAGTGAGACAGTTTTTTCCTCAGATTGTGCCTTTGCTGTCCTGATAACCTTTATAGCCACATTTTGCTTTGCAAAATACACCTCCCTGTTATTATTATTTTGATATTTTGATTTTGCTTATAATTCCGGGATGCCATCTTTTTTGCTTTCACTATACTTGCTACCTGATTTGTAAAACACATTGCCTTTCTTTCTCTAGGTTTTTTTTCTAACCTATCTCACAAAGGTCTGTTGCTGTTAATAATGCATTTTTTTTTTATTTCCCCACTGCTGATGTACTCCTTTCATGTGCCTTCACTCTGCCAAAGAATCGATTACACATTTCCCAATTTTTCACAAAATCCACCTTCCTAAAGTCTAGCATCCATTTCTTTGTGTGGTACGTGTCTCTCTCAGTCATTATACTAAACCATACTACTTGATGATCACTGGATCTTAGGTTCTCACCCACACTTACTTCTGAGATTCTGTCACCATTTCTAAGTACCAAATCTATGATGACCTCTTTGTCAGTGGACTCTCTTAGCAGTTGCTTCAGGGATGCTCCCTGTAATGAATTTAAAATGTTCCCACTTCTAGTGGAGCTTGCTGAAAACTCAACCCAGGTAGGATAAAATCTCCTATGATTATTACCTTCCTTTTTAATGCCATTTTAGAAAAGTGTCGCAATAGGACATTGTCCATTTCCTATCTTGTCCTGGTGGCCTTTATATTGGTCTAGTACAAATAATAACCTTCTGGGTAATTCCCACAATATCTAGATTATCCCTTGACATTATTGCAATTAGTTCAGGGACTTTATTTCCTTAACTCCTAACTTTTGCACACATTGGGGTAGATCCAGAACTACGTTTGCAATACGTTTCCCCTTGTCACACCCCCTGAATGTACGTATTTTGACCAAGATACACTTTCCAAACTCTACCTTAACTTTTGGCAACGTAACCGATGTGATCCGCTCACGTACGTATGGGCAACACGTATTTACGCAGCTAAGCATGCCCATACTGTACACTTTAAATACAAACCCCCGCCTACATACCGTATTTAAGACGTAATTTGGACTCACGTAAAATTGGCACGCCCACACGTAAGTATTTACGTGACAGATTGCTTATAATTCCGAAAGGCCATCTTCTTTTGCTTTCACTGTAGTTGCTACCTCTTTTGTAGACCACATTGGCTTTCTTTTTCTGGGGTTTTTCTAACCATTCTTATACAAAGGTCTGTTGCTGTTAATAATGCATGTTTTAAATTTCCCCACTGCTCCTGAACTCCTTTCATGTACCTCCACTCTGCCAAAGAATCACTTACACATTTCCCCATTTTCACAAAATCCACCTTCCTAAAGTCTAGCATCCTTTTCTTTGTGTGGTACGTGTCTCTCTCAGTCATTATACTAAACCATACTACTTGATGATCACTGGATCTTAGGTTCTCACCCACACTTACTTCTGAGATTCTGTCACCATTTCTAAGTACCAAATCTATGATGACCTCTTTGTCAGTGGACTCTCTTACCAGTTGCTTGAGGGATGCTCCCTGTAATGAATTTTAAATGTTCCCACTTCTAGTGGAGCTTGCTGAAAACTCAACCCAGTTTACATCAGGTAGGATAAAATCTCCTATGATTATTACCTCCCTTTTTAATGCCATTTTAGAAAAGTCTTGCAATAGGACATTGTCCATTTCCTAATCTTGTCCTGGTGGCCTTTATATTGGTCTAGTACAAATAATAACCTTCTGGGTAATTCCTACAATATCTAGATTATCCCTTGACATTATTGCAATTAGTTCAGGGACTTTATTTCCCTAACTCCTAACTTTTGCACACATTGGGGTAGATCCAGAACTACGTTTGCAAAACGTTTCCCCGCGTAGCGTATTTACGCGTGCGTACCTTCTATACACTCCCCTTGTCACACCCCCTGAATGTACATTTTTTGACCAAGATACACTTTCCAAACCCTACTTTAACTTTTGGCAACGTAACCGATGTGATCCGTTCACGTACGTATGGGCAACACGTATTTACGCAGCTAAGCACGCCCATACTGTACACTTTGAATACAAACCCCCGCCTTCATAACGTATTTCAGACGTATTTTGGACTCACGTAAAATTGGCACGCCCCACACGTAAGTATTTACGTGACACATACGTGAATGGCCCATACGTTCATATTTACGCTACGTTACGGAGTGTATTTTCTATGATGCGCATGCGCAGTTCTTACAAAAACGCAATTTTATGTCTCCGCCGCGCGTAAATTCGCTCGCAAGCGTAGTTCTGGATCTGGTCCACTGTTCTGAAAGGAATCTCCTATTTTTCCATTTATTATTATTATTGCTGGATATGTTTATATTGTTTTTTCTGTTCTCTTTTCCCTTAGTTGCTGTGGTTATGCTATCTGTCATTATTGTCTGGCCACACAACACTTCTTGGATGGGGAAGCAGCTATTTTTATTATTTGTATTAAAGCATTTAAACTGCTCACTTAGAATATTTGTTCCCACAGCAGATGGGTGCAAGCCATCCCTTTTATACAGGTCTCTGTTTTGCCAGAAGGCATGGCTATGTTTTGTGAATCCAAATCCTTCCTCATGACACCACTTCCTAAGCTACAGATTGAAATCACTAATAGATATCATTCTACCTTATTCAAATATGTGTAGTGGCAGAACTTCAGAAAAAGTAAAAGTATTTGCCACCTACTTAAGAGCAATTCCCATCTTTCTAAATTTATTTTTAACAGCCACAACTCCAGCATTGGCCAAAGTCATTTGTTGCTTGTTGAATAATGACATCAACCTCCCTTTCCTTTTTCAGATATTGAATAATAAATGGAACAACATTGCTAAAATTTGAAAATTAAGAATATCTATAAATAAAGAAGGTGATGCCTACTGAAATTCACACAGACATCCATCATATAGTACAGCTCCATCATATAGTACAGTAAAAAATTTTGATATGGAAGGCAGTCATGTTAAGATGGTATCACAAGTGGAAGGCTTTTGGAAGTGAGTGATAAACTGTCAACAAAATCCATGACCATGTCATGGCTGACTGTCAACTGACCATTCAACATTTAGAAGAGGTTGCTGGCATCTCATCTACCCGAATTCAAGCCATATTGACTATAAAACTGTGGCCATACAAGGTGTCAGCAAGATTGGTTCCAAGAATGTTGACACCTGTTCAGAAGCGAATGAGGTTGACATGTTGTGAGGGCTGTTTTGGCCACTTATCATGCAAATCCAGCATTTTAAACGTTTCTTGACATCGAACGACACACGCATTTTGATCTAGAGTTGAAAAGACAAAGCATACAGTGGAAAAGTTCAACCTTACCTCCAAAATGTTCAGTTCAGCCATCAGCTAGCCAAATCATGGCCATGGTTTTTTAAGATGCGGATGGATTTGTGGTCATTGAATATTTGGATTGTGGAGCCACTATAACTGGTGACTCCTACACACAACTGATTCCAAAAGTTTTCAAGGCAATCAAGGAGAAGATGCAGGGTAAACTGCAACATGGGGTCCTGTTCCACTAAGACATTGCATCAGCATCAAGAGTCACATTGCAACGGTTGCTTTTGATACTGCAGGGTATAAATTGGTTAACCATCCCCTTTATTGAATGAACCTGGTCCCTAGTGACTTATTCCTCTTTCCAAAGCTCAAGGAACACATCCGTGGGAAGGCTTTTGTGTCTGTACTGCTGTACAGGACTGGTTTGAGGACCAATCACTGGACTTTTTCCTGAACGGAACCAAGAGGTTGTTGCATCATCAATGGATTAGTTTAACAATAGAATACATATTGTCACTGTTCTTGGTGTCTTTGATTAGGATTCAATAATACTTAATAATCTAAAATGAAAATAATATAAAATAGGGGAGGAACTTTCATACCTGCGTGTTGTCTTAGCACTTAATAAGATGAATGGAGGAATGAGAGGCATAAATGTGAGACATTTAGAGCCCGATTCAATTGACCGTGAAGATGGGGAAAAGGGCAAAATGCGCCTATTCCTGTCTATTATGGTAAGTCAAATCTGCAATGCTGATTCGTGAAAAAATCACTGCGATCAGACATCACGATGAATTGAATCAGGTTCTTTCAGTGTTTGTTACCCATAAATGGGGAATACATGTATATAATGGTATGGAAGCAAGGGATGGAAGAGTGAATGGTTTAAATGGTATAGATGATATGGCAGTTGAACAAAAATAAAATGATTATGAGCAATAGGTTAATGCATAGTACATACAATGTTCTGATGCATTTTGTGGTTACTGAAGAAAATGAATAAAAGGAAATGGGGCAATATACATTCATGTGCAGCCAGAATGGGAAGTACTGTATGTAGAATGTGGTTTGTGCTTGAATAAATAATTGACAAATAAAATGTGACGATACTGATATATGAGGACAGTATGTAATTGTGCTTAATGTTTAACTGGATATAATGCACACACTCTTACTATAATAATTAAATACCTCATCCCACCTTGCATACATGCTGAATGTATCCTGCTTAACACTACCATTATAAAAGACTGTATTAGGAGGATCTAGATTCTTAATGAAAGTGTGGTGTGCGAGAAAGCGCTCAAGCAAAATACAGTTGATTTCCACTTTTAGCAAGCAGAAAATAATCATTAATAGCCGTTAAATACCATTAATAACAAGTGCTCTGCTTTGGATATAGGATTAGAAGACACTTTTTTTAAAACCATTATAAATCCAATGGCCTCTTATGTTGCCTGGACTATTTTTTTACTCAGAAACTGAGGAAGACCATTGTTCCCATCTTGTAAGTGTTACATCCTGGACTGCTGTGTCTGTTTTGCCTCTAGGGACAGACCTAGACAAGTTATTCTTATTGTGGACATTTCTATTACCCGCCCCTAGAGGCTGCTGTTGTACACTCTCTCTACGGCTAATCTTGTTATATGCTTGTTATCCTACATCTGTACTCTGGGTTTATCTATCCCATATTTCCAGAGCAAGGTGTGGGTCATTATTTCCTGTTACCTGCTTCCTGGGCTGCACATTTGTTTGCTGATTTAATGTGGATTTTGTTTGGTCTTCTTGTACATTTCTAATGTGGACTTTTTCACATTCTGTTGGCGTTAACACCCATCTTGGACACTCTGTGCTTCTGTCATTTAACTGCTTCGACGGTTATTGCATTCCAGGTACCTTGGTATTTTCTGCTTATTTATGTCTTATCTGCATTGTCTTGTGTTACATATCCTATGTCATCTGTGTTCCTGAATAAACCTCTCTAGTTCCAAAGTTACTGTGTCATGTAACAGCATGACCCACCAAAACTGTAATAGTGCTGCCAGAGAATCTGCCTCTATGACATCTCCCCACTTTAGCCAGCAAAGCCCTGGGGTTCCTTCTGCCATGGGTTCCAGTGATGTTCATTTGCTTAATGCATTACATTTGGATGTGATACTACTGATTTCCCAAATAGATCAAGTTCTGTATTTCTTTTTTAGCTTACTGGAGTAGCTGTCCTGCTCTGCACAGTTACCCCCAGCTACTTCTCGATTGCCTCAGAGACTGTCTCCTGTATTGTGACCTGACATAGGACTACAGCCAAGCCTGTCCCCACCATCAGGGGCTCTGGTGAACACCAGTCTCATGGTTAGACTCTGTATTCAGGCTGGCAGTCATAACATTCATGATGGTATCCTGGTTTAATCTCTTGCCTGCTGTCCAGCCAGAAGTGCCTATGCCTGCTGTCCAGTGTGCCATCCCAGAGTGGGACTCTTGTCTTGCTGCCATAGAGGGTGACTCCAGCCTTGCCACCTTAGAGGAGACTCCTGCCTTGCCTTCCCAAAGGGAGACTCCTGCCTTGCCTTCCCAAAGGGAGACTCGTCTCCTGACAGTCCATTGTGCCTGTTGTCCCAAAGAGGACTTTTGCCCTACTATCTCAGTTGTGGCCACACCACCTGCTCAGCTGCCTGAGACCACTTCACTTGCCCAGCCTCCCCTTCCAGAACCTGATATACAGCCATCATAAACAGAGGACTTGGGTTATTTTGAGGGGAACTTTTGTGAGGCAATAACCAGGAAATATGCACTAGCAGTCAACAAGCTAGTGAATATTTCCTGGGCCCCTCTTCAAACAATCAACTGCAATCCCAGTCTCTACTTCAAATATCATCTGTGTCTGTACGATCTTGACAAGAAAACTCTTATCCCAAAACCCTCAACTGGCTAGACCTATTGGTTTCTCATCTAGTAAGGAGAAAATGTCCAGAAGGAAGAAGTAGAGTCTGGGGGTGTCCTAGGATGTTCTGTAATCTGCCTTCTAGAGGGGGACACTCTGTTACATCATGGACTGCTGTATCCTGTTTTGCCTCTATGGGCAGATTTGGACAAGTTATTCCTATTGTAGAAATTTCTGTTATCTGGCCCTAGAGGCTGCTGCTGTTCACTTTTTCTAGGACTAATCTTGCTATGTGCACATTATCTTACACCTGTGCTCTGGGTTTATCTATCCCATGATTTCAGAGCAAGGTGTGTTTCATTATTTCCTGTTACCTGCTTTCTGTGCTGCACATTTGTTTGCTGATTCCATGTGGACTTTGTTTGGACTTTTGTACATTTCTACTGTGGACTTTTTCAGACTCTATTGACATTAACACCCATCTTGGACACGCTGTGCTTCTGTCATTTACCCTGTTTCCATTGTTATCTGCATTCCCGGTACCTTGGTATTTTCTGCTTATTTCTGCCTTATCTGCATTGTCCTGTGTTACATATCCTGTGTCATCTGTCTTCCTGCATAAACCTCTCCAGTTCCGAAGTTACTGTGTCTTGTGATCAACCTTCGTAATAGTAAGCATGTTTTAAACAATCTGTACACAAATGTGCTTTCCTAAATTGATGAAAAAGTGGGAAAAGGCTGAATTGTAATTAGGAGAAACAAACACAAATTTTAAAGATGATATTGTTTATTCCCAAAATTTGCATAAACTGTCCTCGGGTAGTTTTGTGACGGCATGCCAAATTTCAACTCAAAATTTCATACATAGCCATGGTTGCCGACTCTCCTGGAATGTCCGGGAGACTTCCGGATTCCTGGGAGAGCATCCTTTTCTTCTAGAGACCATACAATGTCCGGGAATAGTATTATTCCCAGACACTGTGTTATCACATACACAGTGCCCAGACCACTGCGTCCGGGCACTGTGTATGTGTTGCTATGGCAACACAGCGCCGCTATCAGCGTGACGTTGATGTAGTCACTGTAGCGTCATGCAGAAGCAGAGGTGCCGCAGAGGACGGAGGGTGAGGAAGAAGAGGAGGGAAGACAGCAAAAATGTAAGAGCTTTATAAATGTTTATTGGGGGTTATAGTATGTGAGGGGGGTAA
>WWET01000007.1:1642600-1662600 GCA_011038615.1 Limnodynastes dumerilii
GGGCTGGAGGCACATGATGGGCAATACTGAGGGGGGCTGGATGCACATGATGGGGTATACTGAGGGGGGGTTGGAGGCACATGATGGGAGGCACATGATGGGAAATACTGAGGGGGGCTGGAGGCACATGATGGGCAATACTGAGGGGGCTGGAGGCACATGATGGGCAATACTGAGAGGGACTGGATGTACATGATGGGGAATACTGAGGGGGGCTGGAGACACTTGATGGGGAATACTGAGGGGCTGGAGGCACATGATAGGAGATTCTGAGGGGGGGCTGGAAGCACATAAAGGGGAATACTGAGGGTGACTGGAAGCACATGATGGGGAATACTGAGAGCAACTGGAGGCACATGATGGGGAATACTGAGAGCGCCCCCCTCGGCGACGCAGGGATTGCCACTATGCTTTTTACTTTTCTCCCTGAAATAAATTTTGAAAAGTAGGCAACCACGTGCATAGCTCTAAGGCCTAGTGCCTGAAGGTGTTATTACTAACCAAAAGTAAGTGGACTTACAACAGTAAGTGCAGCTGCTTTGAGACCTGAGATGTTGGAGGTTGTATGTCAGACAATATCCCTGCATCCATTATAGCTACCCTATCTGCTATCATGACTGTTCAAAGAGGAAGGTAGGGAAGATGCATTGCCAGGCCCTATGGCAAATTTGAGACCTAGCTTCTTCCTTGCCTTGCCCTTAATAAAAGGGCTCCAGTGTTCTCTTATAATTATACGATATCACATGTAAAAAAATTTAATTCAGTTTATATGAGTCAAAATGTATTTATTGCGCATATTTGTGAATAATAATAAATAAAAAAGTCAAAATCACAGCTGTATTCTTTGACTATACAGATGCAATGCAGATGAATAAAAATTGTGTTTTTTCTTCAGTATAAATGTAGAACTGAACTTTGTAAAATAGTGCCAGCTGTAAACTGGCATTTAGAAACATTGTTCTTAGGGGGTGTAGAAAAATGAAAAAGAAGGGTCGTGTCAAAATGTTTGCATTAATACAGACAGCATTTTAGCTTTTATTTGGGATACTGCTTATTATGCCTCCTTCATACATATTTAGCAGCATGTCAGTAATAGGACTGAGTCATTAACATGTTATTATTTATAAAGCAGAACAACTTCTTTGCTGATTAGTAAAAGGATCGCTCATTATACCACCCACTTTCATATCACCATTATTGTTTATCTTCTGACAGTTGCATTTTTGAACAAACATACGCAAAAGTTTATAATTTGTTTCCTCTTATGCAAACCTGTTTGTAATGGCAGTTTTTATGATTTGTGTTGAAGTTACAAGCTAGCATTTAGAATTAACTGCTTTGTACTTTTGTTGTTTTTATTTGGAACAAAGTTTGCAGAATGGAAATAAGGTTACAAGGTTTTGTATATTAAGACTTAGATGAATAGGCTTATTTGTTTTATATTAAGAAAATATGTCAGTCCCATTAGATTAAAATGATATTTATTTATCAAGTTCTAACTTTTTAACATTCCTTTGCTAAATCTCCAAATGGGGGAAACAATTTGGTGGGAGTTAGGAAGTGGATGATTTTTTTTTATTTAGAGGTTTCTATATAGTGTCATCACATAACCTAGCTCTTTACAATGTTTATGCAACCATTTACACCAAGAGAGCTTCCAGTACAGTATAAATTTTCTAACACACACACACACACAAACTCATGCAGTCATGGGAAGAATATACAAACTCCACAGATAAGGAAGGATCTATCTCATGAGCTCAGTGCTGTGAGGCAGAAGTATTATCATTCAAGCCACTGCCCTGAATACAGCCTGTATAAAAGTATGGAGAATGGAGGAGGTCTTTAACCTCCAACAAAAAATCTGATAATATAACCCCTTTTGTTGCAAAGTAAACTTTTACCATTAAAATGCATAAAGTACAAGGAATTGACACAACATAAAATAAATAAATATAAGTCACAATGTAGATGATGGATGGACATACTGTAAGGGGTATTCCACAAATCAACATAGGGTTACAAACTGACTATTTCAGATTGTAATTAAATTCATTATATTAAATGCGGCCATGGGTGTAAAGTAAGCCCCTAAATTTTAGGCTGATATGTACACTGGTTTTGAAACCTTTAAAGCTGCCATTTTTTTAATGAAAAATTTGCTTTTAACATTTTTTTTTTAATTGCATTTTCAGCTAATTGAGCTAGAGAGTTGGTCAAGGTCTCATATTAAACCTCATTTCAAAGGCTTTCATATAATATATAACACAGCAATATGTTTCAATAAATATTAAAATGTTTAAATTATCAAAATATATATATTTTTTTTATCTCATAAATGGTTCCCATTGTTGTATATAAATCTCCATAGTTTTATTTTGGGATTATCTTCTACATTAGGTTTCACTTTGAACTGTTTGTTAAAATAACAAAAATTAAAAATACTATCTAGGCCTGATAAACACCGTGGAGGCCCCTAGGCAGTAAAAATCTTGGAGCCCCATCACTAATGATCTTTTAATGCATTTTTTATTTTACCAACCAACAAATTTAACAGTATTTTTTTTAAACAATATGGCTGCTGTATGTGCAATAGCCCTGGGAAAAGAGGGGTATCCACCACAATTATGAATTCTTGTTGTTATTGTCAAGGTTTGAAAAGGGTTCAAGAAATTGGATAAGGCAGTAGAAAAAAATATATAAAAAATATTTTATAAATGATATGCATACAAACTCAGTTGTTATTATTATTATTTAAAATAATAATGAAATTAAATTGTACGGTGTTAGTTATATAACAGACTATGTTACCATCCATGGCAAAAAGTGCTAAAGTAGGCTCCAGAAAAAATAAATAATTATAATACAAAATAATAATAAGAAACATAATAACTCTATAGTAATATGAATCAATATATTCTACACTGGCACATTGTAACAAAAGGATTATTCTTTTGCTAATGGTTGAAAAAGCTTTCAATTCAATAGAAATGCCTCACACTACAGTTAAAAAAAAATAATAATAAAAAACATAACCAACAAAACAACCAACAACCATGAACAGTAAGCATATATAGCAAGATCTTGGTAACCATTTTGTTAAAGCCATTATATTGTCATTTTCTGGAGAATGCTCACAAAATAAGCTGAGGAGAAACAGTATAAAACATAAGTGGCTGTCAACAGTGCGGTTTATCATTGTTCAGCAGACAAAAAGCAGACTGTCATAATAAAAGCTATTTATTTGTTTCAGATTTCTGACTTAGGGCTAGGATGGGGGTGTTATTTGTAGTAATTGTAGAACATATAAATAATAATAGTAGCTTTAAAAATCCCAGAGCAAAGGAAATTCTAGGCATTGAAAATGGATTTTAGCAAGCAAAACCAAATCAATATTGCTAAAAGTTTGTTTGACTTATAGTTTGCAGCTTTTAAGCTATTGCATGGGACTTTAAAGATTAACCTCACAGATATACAATACATTTAAAATATTTATTAAAGTTAGTGATAACTTAAGCTAGTATTCTTATGCAACAGCCCACATATTAGATATGTAAAAAAGGAGTTACAGCTTTATTAAAACAAAAAATATAAGCATTTTGCCCAAATCACTTGCCAACTCTCCCACAATGTCCAGGATATAACCAAAGTTGAGGTAGCATTCTCAGAATTCAGTGGAAGCAGGCCACACTTCTGCATTTAACCCACAGTGGCTTAATGATACAAATTGCACCATCAAACCACAGTTAAATGCTGTTATTCACATGATGAGACATGCAAATGACTGAATGACTGTGAGGGTGTGAGCTCGATTCATGTCAGCAAGGCCCTGGTAGTGTCAGCTGTAGCTTAGCCTGTGGGAACTATTGGAGGAAATTAAAAAGATGACCGCAAGTATATGACAATAATAAATGATTATTCAAGAAAAAATGGAAACTACTTTGTCAACAGTGTTATTAAAAGTAGTGTTCTATATCCTTGAGAGAATTCAAATTAATAAGTGAAAAATTATTTTTAAGTGATAAAAGTGTTAAGCTGAGGAATACTTTTGCATAATAAAAATACTTCTACAAGTCTAACTAATCTACATGAATACAATACTTGTCATGATCAGTATGACATCAAGCAATTATTGTAGTTCATTAATGGTTTGTACAATTGTGAAAACACAATTAGTTAAACAAATAATGAGAGGATGTCAAAAATGTGTTATTTAATAATAAAATAAAAGTTGTCATTAAATAATTACTAGAAAACCTTAATTTCCACTGGCTGTGATAACATTTTGGGCTAAAACAGGATTCTTCTTAATACAGTACTAATAGAAAATTAAGAAATAATAGAGAATTTGTGTTTAATAATTATTAAATATTTTATTGCTAAATGACATTTATTTTATAATGTTAGCTTTATTCTTGCTTGCCAGTTGACATCTATTACTAGACATATTTATAAATTTGATTGATCTCTTCAGTAAGTAGTTTGTAGTTAAACTAGTTATCATAGAAGGTTTTGTGGTTTGATGGAATCGGTAATATATGTATCTAAGGATAACCTTATTTTAGCTATCTTAAGATTCAGATTTTTTTTTTTCATTTGACTTTTTCTAATAAGCAAAGTTTTGAAAAATTGCAACATGTGTTTAATAATGCTGCGTTCACATTGCCACTGCCTAAAAAGCCAGCTTTTTAGGCAGTGGGCAAAATTTTGAAAATTTTAGCCTGGTGCGTTCAGAGAAGTATAAAATCGATCTATTCGAAATGTTAGCGATTCGAAATTCATATCTTTCGAAAACGATCGCATCGACGAAAATTCGCATTCGGAGAAATTTTTTTCGAAATTCGCATTTTCGAAATTCGCATTTTCTAAGCGGGGACCCACACCCCTTCCACTTTATGCACACTAATATTACTACTGATATTAATGATATAGTGAAACATTACATTTAAATTGGTAATAGAAATTCTATATTATATCTGTTTCACTCTGAATCACTATATGAAGTATGGGTTTGCCTGACTTTTTGAATTGAAGCCATCAGTAACAGATGCCATTCTTCAGTAGAACATTGTTTTGACAGTTCTCTGTTAAGTGTCAGCAAAATGCACTAATTAACTAAGGCAATATGCAGCGGCAGTGATCACAAGTAGATGAATTGTAGCAGAAAGATTTCCTATCAAGATATTTCTAGAGTATGAAATGTTTATTTCAGTCTTGAGTATTTTCAATGTAACATTAGGCTTCCAAAAAAGAACATTTGATGGTAGCAGTGCACATAGCAAACTGCCACTTTGGTTTGTTATGCTCTGCTGCTTTGTGACTGTCACAGCTTGTCATAAAAACATATATTTCCAGATATAACCCTGCATGACAAGGTTTAATCATTCATACTTCAGCATCGTTCCTCCTGGGAGTTCTAGTCACCTCAAGAAAAAAAAAGGAATAGAAATATTATGTATAAATTTCCATGTAGCCAAATATGAAAGAGGCCTTTGTTCTACTTCTGTTACACACTGGTGCACATGTTCCAAACTGTCTAACTTTGTGTTCAGGTCCTCTGACTCGCCAAAGTTTACTTTGCCTTTAATGAAATTGTTACTATTGAGAAAACTTATTTAAGAGATATGTATTTGAACTATGCGCTATATGTAGCTCTATTTGCTTAAGGACTGTGACCGTACCACATATTATGTCTATGTTTGTGTAAGTTTCCTATGTATTTAATCATAAGAGTTTAAAAAATGATTTAAATATAACTGCTGAGGGATGCAGGTGCCAGATAGAACGTCCCAATTTGGAACATGATACAGCAGCCAGCTGAATGGCATTGTTAGAAATAGGCTACAATGAGAAAACTACTATTGGGAAGACGTATCTATTTACCCTTTTCCAATAGTGAGAGTCAGCGATGGCGATTGGGGTAGAATGTGGTGCCTGTAGCAAGTATAGGGTTAATGCTTATGTGAAAAGTTAGGATTAGGAATAACGTGTAAGATATCACTACCCTGGGAGGGTATTTGTATTTATGTTTATTTTAGATTTGTGTCTTAGGGCCTGATCCAGAACTACAGCCATTTGCGTGGTTACGCCGGCCGTCAGCGTAAAACCGGCCTTTAGAACGTTCTGCGCATGCGCGTGCAGATGTTTAACTTCGTAACTTCTTAAGCGTGTATCGGGCGTCCGTACCATTTGCGTATAACCGCAGAAAGGGGCGTGCCAAAAAAACAAATACCGGAAATACGCTGAAGTTAGAAAATGTAGGCAGGGGGAGGTATTTAAATCGTCCAGTATGGGCTGGGTTACCTTGTTACGTTGTGGTAGTACGAACAGGCAGGCGACGTAACGCAGGGAAAAGTTAGGGTAGGGTTTAGCCGGCGTAAGGCAATGAAAGTAAGGGGAGTGTCGAGGGACTGCTAAGTTTTTACGCTGAGCGCTAATACGCTCGGCGCTCATTCGTAGGTCTGGATCAGGCCCTTTATGTATAAATAAATGTAAACTTTTTCATACATAGGAAGCATTCCATTTTTCCTTTTCTTCACGTATTTCCTGTGAAGGAGAGAACGTGACAAATAGAGTAAAAAACTTTTTGAAGTAGATCGCAGCCAGGTCCCCATACAGAGGATATAGTAAAAAACCATTGTGCATCTTGGGAAGTCTCATAGGAGTCGCCGGTGTATGTAGGAGACATTCGTCAGCAGTGACTTTGATTACTACTCAGCGGCGGTTGTCCGGAGCAACATAGCCAGGTCCCAAAAAACTGTAAGCCTTGTGAAACTATTTTGCCTGGATATACTGCTTCTTATTGGACCGTTTTCAGATATAATCAGACAAAAAGTTTTTCTTCTTAGGTTTTAATTATCGGACCTATCTTTTGATAAAGTATGCTCAGAATCATTTAAACAGTCTCGTTCCAGGTTTATATGCACTAGCACTTTGGTGCTCATTGCAACAGCACCTAGTCATTTTTGTTTGTGCAGATTTCCTAATGTATATTTATTTAATAGCACTTGTTTTGATTGCATATTTGCATATTTATATATTTATGTATTTATTTCATTAAGCACCCAGTCACTTTTATCTAGCACTTTATTGTTCATATATAGGTATTTAAGGGTTTATATTCACCCCTTATTATTCCAGTCACTTTTATCTAGCACTTTATTTTTTTATATATAGGTATATAAGGGTTATAGTGATATCTTACAGGTTTATGGTATCCAATTTTTGGTATATGGTGTGGTTTATACCATTATCACAGGAGTAGGCTGCTAAAGTGTTTTTTTAAGCGCCAGCTGAGGTACTTCACATTTGCATTAGGCATATTAGAACTTTGCCTGTGAAGCTGTATATTAGTATAGCACAATAAATAGTAGTTTAAAGGACTAGTACAAATGGTAAATATTACACACTATATGCAGAATCAGTCAAGGTTTCACTATGTAGAGTTAACATGGTTAATAAGACATTATAAAGCTACATTTTTAGGTAGCTAAGGTGTTATAGTACAGAAGATGTAGTACATAGAAATTAAAATGGGATTGTAGTTCATAAAAGGTGGGAGATTGGTTGAGGAATTAATGAATTTATATGAAAAGCAATTAAGGTAAAAGCTAGGTTCTTGTGTAATGCATGGGGTTTGGTAGTATGTGGTATATGGGGTTTTGGTAGTAAGTGGTATGAAGTTTGGTGGGTGAAAGCTAAAGTGCTGAAGGTATAGGAGGTGAATAAGGGGGATCAAGATCCTGGAAAGATTGTTGGAAAGAGTAGGGAGAGGGTTTGAGGAGTATGTACAATGTTAGTATATATTTGTTGGTGGGACAAAGTAGATTGCATTAGTGTCTAGACTGGATACAGACTTCCTACAAAACCCTTCTGGAAAGTGGTGCATACTCCGGTGCTGCTTTTCCAGGACGGATCTAGAATTCTGTCTTGTCTAAAAAACTTACAGCGAGGCGGGACATCTCACTAAGTGAAGCGCTTCCGCTTTGTGGGAGGAGAGAGTCGTTCAAAAATTACAGTGTGGACTAGTTTCATCCCTTTCATTATCCAGACTTTCATTTGGATGGTGCGGATATCTTAGGGTAGGGGGTCACCTGGCAGAAATACAAATGAAGAGGGGAGTGGCCTTCTCTCTTCTGTATGGATTTCTGGATGCAGCGGGGATCTGGCAAAGGACCTCCACTACTGCTGCGGCCATAAATCTGACTGCAGTACTAGATGTGGTCTAAATGTATACTATGGAAAAAATAGTGTTGTACCACTTTAAAGCGCTAATCAGCCTGCTGCAGTCAGCCACCTCGAGGAGGTGCCTACCTCCCTTTATATTTAACAAAAGATAAAAACTAAAAAGAGATGGATAAAAGCGCTGGTAGGGTGTAGGATATTAACACAAATAATGACACTGAATAAACACAAAATATAAAACCAATAGCGGCATATAGGGTAAATGAAAAGTTCCACAAAGTCCTGAGCAGTGTAGGAGATGAAGGGGACACCTTGTTTCCAATCCGTTTCAGGCTCCAAACATATAACCCAGTAAAAATGGAAGAGATAATCAGATGTATTTTAGACAAATTTCCAATGACACACTGCTCAGTAAAAACAATCTTTACTATCACAAATCTAAAATATACAAGTTAAAATAATTAAGAAGTCATCCAGGAATACTCCTACCCCGGTGGGTGGGTGGTAAGATGGGAACGAAGCAGCAGTCTCTCGGACCTGCAGGGTCTCGCTTTTGAGAAAGGAGTTACTCCGAAACATGTCAAGCTGATCTGGACTTCTAATTATCTTCAGGCTTCCCCCAGGCTCCGGTGCACGTGAACTGATTGCAGGACTCTTTCAAACACAGGCGGTGGAGACGTCCCTTCCTGATATGTTTTGAACAGTGTAAGAAGTATAGAGTGTATTATAGAGTAAGATCATATACGAGGCATGTCTATTAAATAACAAGACTGAATAAATAACTCACTTTTATTTATTGGTATTACAGATGTAATGCTTGTCCCCTTCAATATATTCCCTATTTGCACTAATACATCGCTGTAGTCTTGTTTTCTTGTCTTCTGGAACCCATTCTGCCACATGTTCAAGGTCAATATGAATGCAGTTAAAACCGGTTCTGACTGCTTTATTTATTAGATGGAATCACAGTCTCGTAATTTTATAGACATACCTCGTATACAGCTGTGCTCAGATAAAGCTTTCACTGCCATAATGTTAATTTTGCAAGGTTGGGAAGCTAGATTGCAGTCCATTAGTAAATCATTAAAAATAGTTTTTACCATTTAGCAGTTGCTGGCTTACTGCAGAGATCAGTGGAGTTGACATTACCCACTCAGTTCACAGGATGAGTCATACACACTTTCTGTAGGACATTGAAGATGACATCAGCTCCATTGTTTGATTTCTGAAGGAAGCCGGTAGCTGCTAATTGGTAAGTAAACAAAGTTTTAATGATTTCTAAAGCCTATTTAACTTTCAGCAGGTGCGATGCATGCAATTTCACACCATGTATAGCTGATTTTTACCTGTATTTGAGAAAGGTTTAACTGAGCAAACCTATAAATAGCAAAAGTGATGAAGCACTCCCTGGTTTATAATCATAAAGAAATTCTTTAATCTGACGTTTCAGGGATACAAGACCTCTTTAATCAGGGGCAGAAAATAAAACAGCAAGAACAATATATAACACATTTCCCTAACTCAATATTAGTCACTCAACCAATAAGCACGTGCATTTGTGCAAAACACATGGTGACAATTGTCCGTATAGCTCCGCCCACTGGTTTCTGGTCAGATCTCATCACCAGTCTCTCATAACCCAGGAGAAAGCATTGCCTAACAACCTGGAAGCATAATGCTTGACAGCAGCAGCAACTATGAAAAAGTTAAAGTAAAAATTACTTACATTACAATATCAATACTGAGAATCAGACATTAAACCAAAATGAACAATTAACCCTTGTTAGCTTTAGTCTTTTATGCAACCCATGTCTCTAGACATTACATCTTCATATAAAACAATTAAAAGGCAACAGTTTGTTCAAACCTCCAGGGTGAACCCTCTCTAGAGTAAAGATGCAACGAGACTCCATTTTCAGTAAAGCCAAGTCCTGATCCCCCTTCCCCTCTTGATGAGACTGGGACATGGTCAATTAATTTATATTTTAACTCAGACAGTGAATCTCCTGCAGCAATTTACTTTACCTTTTAACACTATTGGATATCTTTATTCCTCCACAGTGTGAGCTGGCTGTCAGTGTGAGAAAAGTGACAATGGGGTAGATCCAGAACTACGTGTGCCGTACATTTATTCGCGGAGCGTATTTTCGTGTGAGTAAATTCGTTACACTCCCCTCGGCACACCCCTTGCACGGACGTATTTTGTGAAGATACGCTGGCCAAACCCTACCTTAACTTTTGCAAACGTAACAGAGTATGTCCGCGAACGGACGTACTGACTACGTGAACGTACGCAGCTTAGCACGCCCATACTGTACTCTTTAAATACCACCCCCCGCCTACTTCACATAAAACGCACGTATTGTTGACTAAGGTAAAATTGTCACGCCCACACGTAAGTATTTACGTGACACGTACGTGATTTTCCCATACGTTCACAATTACGCTACGTGAATGTGCGTATTTTCTATGGTGCGCATGCGCAGTGCATACGTATCTGCAAATTTACGTCTCCGCCATGCGTAAAATCGGGGAAAAGCGTAGTTCTGGATCTGCCCCAATGACTTGAACGTTGCACTTCTCTACTGGCAGCTTCAGTGGGCAGGGGAAGCAGGGGTGAAGGGTACTAGTGGATGAACTTCCGCAGCCATATATTCTGAAATAGGATACTGACATGTGAGGTATGCAGGGGTTGTGACAGATAAACCTGTTACCAAAAAATGAATAGGTCATTTTTGAATGCTATATACAGTTGTACAGTTGAACACTGTATCTGTGTTTGAAAGAAATCATATTTCTATTACCTACTTTACGGGAGCAGCAGTCACAAACACAAAGGGAATAATCCTACTGTTTTACTTTCTAACATGACTACGACATTTTAAATATTCACAATAAATACTACTAATCAGGAAATATGAAGTAATTATTATTTTTTGTTCAGCAGCTTAATATAAAATGAAATGTCATTTTTAAGTTCTAATATAAGCACACGCTTCCAATAAAATTTCCAATTAAATATCCAGCTGCTAAACACTTACTAGCATTAAAGTTAAGTTGTAGTTTCTGTACAAGTGCCTGTGTGACTGATTATCACATGCCTATGAAAAAGGTAGTTAATAAAGGAAAACTGTTAAATTATTATTATTAATAAATATGATGCTAAACACAGCATTAAAGTTAAGTTGTAGTTTCTGTACAAGTGCCTGTGTGACTGATTATCACATGCCTATGAAAAAGGTAGTTAATATAATAATGAAAATTGGATAAAATGAAAAAAAATGAAAAACCAAGTTAACAAATTGTTAAATTATTTAAAAAATCCTAGTGCATAAATAAAACAAATAAATAAATAAATAAATAAGTGTCCAGTATTAAATGAGGTTCTTTGCATATGAATATCAAACGCTGAGAAGTTTCCCTTACTTTAAGTCTCAGATGAATAAGAATATGTCCTACAAATAAAAAAAACTAACAGTTCCAGTGTCTATCCCTTTGTATTTGCGACTTTACCCAAATATGCAATACAATCTTGGTCTTGGGGATGATAAAGTTCAGTCAGTTGTGCAATGTCCGATGCGATGAATGTCAGTGTTTACACACCAAACAGGTCCGACACGGATGCAGCGCCATATATATAATATATATATATAATTCACAATAGTGGAAAAACAAACAGTGAAAGAACAAAATAGAAATAGACAAAGACAAAATGAAATGATCTAGACTTAATCAGTGAGATTAAACGATTGTGCAAAAGGTAAGTGCATCCTATTCAGAAACGTGCACGCTGTCACGACGTGTCTTAAATTAACAAGAAATATGAAAAAACTAAACTCCACAAATGTGGGAGAACAAAACAATAAGTGTCAATTATCAGGAGCCAAAGTGAAATAGTTAGTAATCAAACTGAATTGGTTGCTCACTGTGCAAAAAGGTAAGTATGTCCTATATAGAAAGGTTCACACTGCTCAAATGCAGGAACCAGGAATTCTTTGTGCATTCAAATCAATGTACATTAGATCCTTTTTGGACCGGAAAACATTAATATGGACCTATGTTTGACAAAAAATAAAACTGGGTATGTGGAATAAGGACAGATAAATACAGTAAAATCAATAAATACTAGTGTGATAATTAATTATAAAGTGACTGTGTGCATAAAAGGAGAGTGAAATTAATACTTAAAAGGATAGTCCCATCAAAATCAAATATTATAACATAATAATCAAGATATCCTTCAAAAATTGATCTCTAAGAACACACGTGTATATAGTGAAAATTGGATAAAATGAAAAAAAATGAAAAACCAAGTTAACAAATTGTTAAATTATTTAAAAAATCCTAGTGCATAAATAAAACAAATAAATAAATAAATAAATAAGTGTCCAGTATTAAATGAGGTTCTTTGCATATGAATATCAAACGCTGAGAAGTTTCCCTTACTTTAAGTCTCAGATGAATAAGAATATGTCCTACAAATAAAAAAAACTAACAGTTCCAGTGTCTATCCCTTTGTATTTGCGACTTTACCCAAATATGCAATACAATCTTGGTCTTGGGGATGATAAAGTTCAGTCAGTTGTGCAATGTCCGATGCGATGAATGTCAGTGTTTACACACCAAACAGGTCCGACACGGATGCAGCGCCATATATATAATATATATATATAATTCACAATAGTGGAAAAACAAACAGTGAAAGAACAAAATAGAAATAGACAAAGACAAAATGAAATGATCTAGACTTAATCAGTGAGATTAAACGATTGTGCAAAAGGTAAGTGCATCCTATTCAGAAACGTGCACGCTGTCACGACGTGTCTTAAATTAACAAGAAATATGAAAAAACTAAACTCCACAAATGTGGGAGAACAAAACAATAAGTGTCAATTATCAGGAGCCAAAGTGAAATAGTTAGTAATCAAACTGAATTGGTTGCTCACTGTGCAAAAAGGTAAGTATGTCCTATATAGAAAGGTTCACACTGCTCAAATGCAGGAACCAGGAATTCTTTGTGCATTCAAATCAATGTACATTAGATCCTTTTTGGACCGGAAAACATTAATATGGACCTATGTTTGACAAAAAATAAAACTGGGTATGTGGAATAAGGACAGATAAATACAGTAAAATCAATAAATACTAGTGTGATAATTAATTATAAAGTGACTGTGTGCATAAAAGGAGAGTGAAATTAATACTTAAAAGGATAGTCCCATCAAAATCAAATATTATAACATAATAATCAAGATATCCTTCAAAAATTGATCTCTAAGAACACACGTGTATATAGTGAAAATTGGATAAAATGAAAAAAAATGAAAAACCAAGTTAACAAATTGTTAAATTATTAAAAAAAATCCTAGTGCATAAATAAAACAAATAAATAAATAAATAAGTGTCCAGTATTAAATGAGGTTCTTTGCATATGAATATCAAACGCTGAGAAGTTTCCCTTACTTTAAGTCTCAGATGAATAAGAATATGTCCTACAAATAAAAAAAACTAACAGTTCCAGTGTCTATCCCTTTGTATTTGCGACTTTACCCAAATATGCAATACAATCTTGGTCTTGGGGATGATAAAGTTCAGTCAGTTGTGCAATGTCCGATGCGATGAATGTCAGTGTTTACACACCAAACAGGTCCGACACGGATGCAGCGCCATATATATAATATATATATATAATTCACAATAGTGGAAAAACAAACAGTGAAAGAACAAAATAGAAATAGACAAAGACAAAATGAAATGATCTAGACTTAATCAGTGAGATTAAACGATTGTGCAAAAGGTAAGTGCATCCTATTCAGAAACGTGCACGCTGTCACGACGTGTCTTAAATTAACAAGAAATATGAAAAAACTAAACTCCACAAATGTGGGAGAACAAAACAATAAGTGTCAATTATCAGGAGCCAAAGTGAAATAGTTAGTAATCAAACTGAATTGGTTGCTCACTGTGCAAAAAGGTAAGTATGTCCTATATAGAAAGGTTCACACTGCTCAAATGCAGGAACCAGGAATTCTTTGTGCATTCAAATCAATGTACATTAGATCCTTTTTGGACCGGAAAACATTAATATGGACCTATGTTTGATTGTAGAAAGAAAGGCAAAGTTACACATTTCTTTATCTTTATCTTTTTCAGAGATGACACCACTTCAAAAAGTATACCACCCCAGACTATGCAGAAGGCCAGTATTTGAAATATGCAAAGATAAAAGAAAAACTCGCAATGTGTAATAACAGATACAGGAAGAAAACCCCCACTAGTTAATATTAAGAGAAAACCCCTCGGTGGGGGTGCTACCTACAGCAAATAATTAACAGTGTACAAATAAGGAGAATCAGAGTCCCACAAGCAGGGACTCCCAGGGCTGTTTTATGTGGTGCACTTCTTCTTATTGTATACCCGTCCTATTTAACACTCGTAAGCAGATCAGGGTGCAAAAGAATAAAATTCAGCTTTTATTATTACAAAATAAAATAAGAGATCTAAAGCATTGAGGATATTGTTCTATATCCAGGGTTCCAAAATGACACTAAACAACATAAGGCCAATTTCATAGGGTATATGTGATAATAATATTATGAATGCACACAGCACTAAAACGCCAGAAACGGCCAAAACCAGATATTTAGTCAATAAACATATTTGGCAATATTGTACACTTCATTTAACTAAAAAAGTTATCCTATAGGTGGATCACCAAAAACAGATACTACTATTTATTAATAACAAATGGAACACATGACTTAACAAATTTAATCATCTAAAAATATAAAAATATGTCAATGAATATATATAAGAAACAAATATACCAACAGGCGGGAGCCCCGTACCGGATCACGGCAGATATGGTGATATGATGGAAGACTCGGATAAAACACACACTTCGCATCGCAAACCTTTGGAACTCAACCACCACCTATCATTTTGCACCCAATTTGCATCAATTTGTTTTGATACGAGGGGCCGTATGCAGAGCTTTCCGACATGCTCTACTGCGCATGCGCAGTAATTCTGTAACGTAATCTACGTTACTTGTTGCAACGTAGATTGCGTATATGCGGTCTTTAAGCTCTGCATACGGCCCAAGGTCTTTATCAAGGTAGTGGGGATTGTAAGAACTGCTCAGGTATAACTAAATTATTTGTCATTTCCAGGGATTATGATTGGAGGAAAAGGTATCAGTAAAAATAGTTAATAGAGGATATCAATGGGAAGTATTATCTTAAAAACAAAGTTAATATGTATAGTTGACATCTGAAGAAGTTTCTATATGGATAATCAGGAAATTTGTATATTTATGTAAATAAAAGACATCTCAAATACAGATACTGATAATATTGTAAAGGAGCCCACTGCATATATATGCATGGATAGATACAGAAAGATGGTTCAATCACATTACTACTAATAGGTAAAATAAAATAACAACCAAATACTACATTTTTATAAATAAACAAAAGCCAGGTTTCAGGATGGGTGATGAATTCTGATAGGTCCTATATGGAGTAAGATGTATAACACACAATATCATGAAGTAAGCATGGAAAAAGTAAAATTAAATTGTTAACACATATATCATGCTGTATGTAATCATCCGGCATGTATAAGTGCCATTGGGGTCAAAATACCATAGAATCAATGAGAAATAACCGTAAAGAAGCAGTGGCCGAAATTTGGTAACAGAGGAAATGTTGGATCTTAAAAATAGCTGAAAGATAGGTATTTAGAAACCACAGCTATGTGGTCTTAACACATTCTCACTATTAATAAGTGGCTATGGTATATCTCTAGATAACCAGCAGGTATGATCCTATCATTATGTATAATGTAGGAGATATTCTTTAGAGGAAATCAAAAGATGGTGAATACTTCAATGTATAAATAAACAAACGAATGAAACAAATAATATCAGATAATGTTGTCATTTCAACTTAATGTGGGGATATCTCAGAACTAGATAAGGTAATAATAACCGGTCTTAGTAGGTCCCAAAAGAGAAATAAATCAATCTTATAATTCACATATCTGTTGTGACTTATTTAGTTTTTTAACTTACACAAAATAGATATATATAGGGAACATAAAGCTGTTATAATGGACCTGTATATAAAATGTGTATAACTGAGACCGTATTTGGTCAAAGAGACCACTAATATATATGTGTGTATGTATGTTTATATACGAGGTAAGTCTATTAAATAACGAGACTGATTAAATAACTCACTTTTATTTATTGGTATTACAAATGTAATGCTTGTCCCCTTCAATATACTCCCCATTTGCACTAATACATCGCTGTAGTCTTGTTTTCCAAAGGCCGAAGGCATGGAGCAAATCAATTTCTGTCAGTTGTTTCAACATATCTTCCGTTTTCTTCAACTGACTCAAAATGTGTCCCTTTAAGCACTATTTTAGGAAAATATAAAAGTCACAAGGTGCTAAATCAGGTGAAAATGGAGGAAGTTCAAGTGTAGTAATGTGATTGTTGGTCACAGAAAGTGCTGTGTGAGCAGACGCATTTTCCTGGTGAAGAATGAAACCATTTTTCCACAGTTGCGGCCGTTTCTTTCTGACTCTTTCTATCAGCTTTTTCAAAACTTTCTTATAATAATGCTGGTAACTGTTATAATAATGCTGGTAACTGTTGTGCCTTCTGGAACCCATTCTGCCACATGTTCAAGCTCACTACATATGCAGTTATAACCGGTTCTGACTGCTTTGTTTACTAGGGGGAATCACAGTGGACCTGATTCACACTTAAGAACGCGATAGGTTCCTAAATATATGAAACTAATAGCAATTAAACTCCCTCGTCACGCCCTCGGTTTTCAGGTTCTTATGTGACTTACGAGTGCCATAGGGCTCCCTTAACTGTAGGTTCGCATTTGAATGCGTAGGGCGTCTACTTAGGAACTTAACTGCATAACCGTGCCTTCATTTGGTTATTTAAATGCCTCTCTCCACCCAAATCTTCGTATCTGCCGAGTTCATTATGCATGGAACGCCCATTTTTACGTATGTTACTACAAACCTAGAGATTTTAGGTTAATAGTGTATAAGCACGGAATTTGCGAACTTAAGTACAACACAAATAGCGTATAAAAGTTACTACACATGCACAGTGCATCCGTGTAAATCAGGTCCAGTCTCGTTATTTTATAGACATACCTCATATATATATATATATACACGGAATAAGGTAAGGATTATACCAAAAGCCAGCATCCAAGATATAATCCTTACCCTTTTCTGCATATTAACTTTCAGTGCCGTGCATCCGCACGATTAGGATCAGGCTGCAGGGGAGGGAGAGTTAGGGTCAGGCTGCGGGAGATGGTGGGTTAGGGTCAGGCTGCAAGTAAGGGAGGATTAGGGTTAGGCTGCCAGGAAAGGAGGGGTAGGGTGGGGTTAGGGTCAGGCTGCCAGGAAGGGAGGGCTAGGTTTAGGGTAGTGAGAAGGGAGGGTTAGGGTTAGAATTAGGGAAAGGAGTGGGGGACTATTTTTTGTAAGTTTTCGGAGCACCAAAAGCTCGGTGCTCCTTGGATTGATTGCAATGCCTCCTCGAAGCATATGCAATTGAAATCCCAGCCAGTTCACAACTGGCTGGGAGGAATCTGAATTTTCAAAATTCAGATTTTCTATGCCGGGACCCACACCCAGTATAATAGGACCACTTTGAGAAAGAGCCACATCTAGCTTAAAACGCATCAGAGGTAAGCGCAAGGACCCATGCTGAAAACCTCGCTGCCATCAGACTTTGTAAACTTGAACCTTCCAGCTACAACATCTAAAAGAATTTCGGAAGCCTGGGCCATTGGGCCTGATCCAGAACAACGCACGCTTGCGAGCTAACGCTGATCGTAAAATCGGCAGAAAAAATGCACCGCGCAGTGACACACTGATTTTCGTAGCTGCGATTCGGGCGTCCGTATACTTTGCATTTTTACCGACGAAGGGGCGTGTTTATAGTAGGAAGTTCATATGGACGCTGGAGTTAAGGAATATAGGTGGGGGAGCCATTTAAATTGGACAGTATGGGCATGCTAAGCGTCGTTAATACGCAATGAACATACGATCGGCCGCGGGAACGAACACAAAAAGTTAGGGTAGGGTTTGCAGAGCATATGGAAGCTAAACTAGGTACGAGCAAGGGGAGTGCCTATTGCCGTGCATCGGTGGTACATTCGGCGATAATACGCTATGCTAAGGTGAGTGGATAGCTCTGTGCGAAATTCAAAAATCACTGGGGTTGTTTAGTATTTGAATTTATTCTTAGAAAGAGATTTTTACTGGATTGCTTACAACATCCCCAAGAATTAAAGCAACACGTTATAATAATAGACCGTACCGATCTGAATCACAACAGAAACAGAAGACTTGATCTAGCCTAAAAGTTGTTTTTAGATTGCAAGGCAGATACACATGTGGTGGGGGGTATTTAAATATTATAGTAAGGGTATGTTTCAGCCCTTTTGCGCTATCCAGACTTCCACACCATTCCCATTTTACACGGTGACAGTGCATAAACAGTAAGGTAGGGTTCACGGTTTGCAAGTCTGTGCATGTGAGAGGAGTACTCTTGCACAAGCAAAAAACTGGAGGTCTGGATCTGGTCCAGCATCAGGAAATGATTGGACATATCTGCCTAACTGTTCTATGGTATAATAAATAATATAGGACTGGATCCAGACCTTCTCTGCTGCTGCAGTTGAAGCACACATGCATGCAGAGCGTTTGCTGATCCAAGTTATTGGGAAACACCCACTTGTATGGATGAATGGATCTGGTCCATAATGACATTTTGGGAGGACCAATCACCAGGTAGAAGGCCAATGTCAAGGAGAAATAATTTTTCTGCTGTGGGGCCAGTAGTGTCTAATGTTCACATACTACACCAGCAAAATGTCTTGTTGTGCGAGTGTGCTATCCATTTAGAAATCATGAATTAAATAGTCATAAAAGCAGCTATATTGAACCATTCTTAATGTGATTAGATATATTCTCTAGAAACTGTGATTATACATTGGCATCAATGCAATGTATACATATAAAAAGAAAATATATTTGAGCCTTACACTTTCTATGCTCTTAATTACATAAGAAACAGATGGTTCTCCCATCTTTGTTGCAATAAAGAATTTCTCAGGTAAATATGTGAACTGATATAAACAAAGCGAAATATACCACAACACACCACTGCATGTTTAGACTTAGAGTACATTACAAGTAAAGGGTTTGCAGATTCCATTACACTATATGTGATCAATGTTTTATTGTTTAAACAAAGTATAAAGCATTTCTCCCTTTAAATATAGACTCACTCATCTCTTTATGTGGCCCTGCTATCAGGTCAGCAGCCATGTTTCTGTTCTCTTCCATTGGTGTACGCTAGCCATGGAACTTGTGGGAGAACTGCCTATATTTCGTGAGTCTCCCAGAGTTGGCAACCCAGGTTAATTTACTACCCAATGTTGACATTCAGAATTGAGTAAATTCAGCACAAAGGGTTTTCAGACTAAACCATTACGCCCAATACTGAAAATACCAAAATCGAGGAAAAACAAGCCCTGCCACACTTTGCCCAATCTCCAGCTAGTTCTGCCCTCATATGACCTATTGTTTTTGCATACAAATACTAAACAGCTATTTATATTGTCATTTAGAATGGAGCTAAGAACAACACCATTCAAATATTGTTTACACAATTGAAATTTGTCTCCCCCTGCAATTCAACATGGTTTTACCCAACATGAGACCTGATCCAGAGCTGCACATCATTTCAGATGAAAGCTCAGCAG
>WWET01000007.1:1667591-1683547 GCA_011038615.1 Limnodynastes dumerilii
CATGTCTCCAGATCCCCCCCATAGCCCCATCATGTCTACAGAACCCCCAGTATCCCCCACCATGTGTTCCAGACCCCCGGCATTCTCACGATGGTGGTGGTGAGTCCCTCCTCTGCTACCTAGTACCCAAGTACAACACCGGTCACCACTACCCCCTCCTTAGCTCTACTCACCCAAGTTCCTGCCTTTCCCCCCACCTGCATCAGTCCTTCAGCTCTCGGCTCCACAGCACACGTTATCTACTTGCGGCCGGTACATAAAGAATGTGTGCGTGTTTCTGGGGGACACAAAATACGGTGCATTGAGACCACATGCTGCAAAGAGAGAGCGAGGCACACACTGCAACAGCATAATAGTGAGGACACAGGTGAGGGAGAGAGGCAGGTAAGGGGAGAGACAATGTCATAGAGGAAGAGAAACTGTAGATTGGGAAGTACAGGGAGCGAGACTGCAGAGTAAGGAATACTGGGAGCTAGGGACACATGATGGGAATACTGAGGGGCTGGATACACATGATGGGGAATACTATGGGGGCTGGAGACACATGATGGGAATACTGGGGGGCTGGAGACACATGATGGGGAATACAGTGGGGGCTGGACACACATGATGGGAATATTGGTGGGCTGAGGAATACTGGGAGCTTAAGACGCATGATAGTGGATACTGGGGGCTGGAGACACATGATGGGAATGCTGGAGGGTTTGAGACACATGATGGGAATACTAGGGGTATGGAGACACATGATGGGGAATACTGGGGGGCAAGAGAGACATGATGGGGAATACTAAGGGGCTGGAGAGACATGCAGTGGAACACTGGGATCTGGAGACACATGATGGGGAATACTGGGAGCTGGAGACACATGATGGGGAATACTAGGAGCTGGAGACACGATGGGGAAAATTGGGGAGGCTGGAGAGACATGATGGGAATTTGAGAAATGAATGGGGAATATCTTTTCCTGTCTCCTGAAGAGACGGGAAAAAGTAGATGTAGATGGTTTTTAAATAGTCACGCTCATTCCCCTATAATAGGCTATTATATTTACCAATTATAGGGCTCCATGTGATATGGAGGCCTATTGTGGGGAGAGGTATGTATATGTATGAGGAGTGTTTGGGGAATATTTTGAGCACAAATGATAAAGAGCTTTGATGTACCTATATTAGGGTGTATCTATATTAAAATATATTGAAGATTTTTGTTATATTTTATAGTCTCTTTCTGCTTTTGTGAAATCATTTTTAAATTACCCTAAACATTTTTTCAAGTAAAAAAATATTGTTTAAAAATTCCCTGATTCCTGGTTACAGGACTTCTGTCGGGCTGCACCCACTCTCTGGAATAACCTTCCTCACCCATTAAGACAATCCTTTACTCTCTAAACTTTCAAGTGCTGTCTTAAAACTCACCTTTTCAGACAAGCTTATCAAATTCTTCAAACTTCTTAAGCTTTATTTACCATATTAACAACCACTTTGCTTTACATTTTGCCTTTCTAATACATTTTTAACACAAACCCACACACTCTCTTTCTATTCTAAAATTCTGTTACTAACAATGCTGTGTGACTGGATCATACAGAGCACTGAGCACTTTTACCATACAATCTGGCTGTGTTATTGTGTGATACAGAGGGCACTTGCCCTTATGTATCAAACCCACTGTCCTATAGAGTTTAAGCTTGTGAGTAGGGCCTCCTACCCACCCAGTCTGTATGTTACCAGTCTTATTTATACTAACTGTTAAAATCGTAAACCTGCTGGCGCTATAAAAAAAACCTGTTAATAAATAAATAATAATAAATAAAAATAAACTGGATTGAAGGATAGGGATGCGGTAAGGGAGACTTTTTTAAACAAAATGTTAGCACACATGGGACCAGCCCTAATAAAGAGATATTTTGTATCTCTTTTTATTTAAAAAAAAAAAAATATATATATATTTTTTAGCTTTATAAATTTTATTTATATAATTATACATTTAATTGTCTCATTGCTTTGTGTGTGTTTGTAACACTTGTATAGGATTTTTCCAATTTGGTATTTTGTGTCAGTGTCTCTTTTTTTCTTTGATTACATTTAGTGTATGAATTAATTACTAAAATGAAAATGTAATGTGCAGCAGGGACCCCATAAATTAGTTGCCCAGAGGTCCCCATAAGCCTTAATCTGGCCCTGGTGGCAGGTGTAAGATTCAGCTGCATCAGCTTATGGACACAGACTTACAGTTACAACTTATTTTTGCATATGTGCTGTAAGAAAATGCATGTTTTAGGTGAAAAAAAAGTAGGAACAAATAAGCACCAAGAAAAAAATGTTATGTTAACAAAAATGTATATTGTCAGTATTGAGCAAAATATTTATATATGCTCAACTATATGTACAGATAATCCTGTGTAAAGACTATTTGTGCGTTATGGGAAGTGATTTTTCGCTATGGTCCTGTCCCTCTGGAATGTATCCTACAGTTTGAGGACATTGCATATTCTATAATAAAATCTCTTCTGTGGCTTACCTTGAATGGCCCAAATATTAGCAGGTGCTGCAGCACTGTATTCAGGTTGTGGCTTCTTTTTCATACTTTGCATGTGTTAAGAAAAATGGCATTTCTATCGGAGGAGTTTGGTTGAGTTCACAAATGTGTACCAGTCAAGACTTCTGCATGTCTGAAAATATCTGTGTGTTTGAGTGGGAAAAATGTACTTATAGTAACTGTCTTTCTGAGTGGAGCTGGGCCCAGCAGTAGATGGCCTATCTGGATTGTTTGTTTGTTGATCTGATTACAGCAAGATTTTTATCTGAATCTGATCATGTATCATTTCTTATTTATTACAGATGCATTTTCCATTTCTTGCAAATACAATAAACCACAACAGTAAATCCTTTCCTTTTGTGAGGTTAAACAGATGTATAATCTTTTAATTAACATTTTAATATTGAGAGGCCCACTATACAATGAGACATGAATGAGCCAGGTAACTGTCAATCATGACAACCTAACAAAAAATAAAATTGTTCAGTAAAATGGAATGGCCTATTATATATTTAGATCCCATGTCCACAATTAATTATTATCAACACGATAAACAAAAAAAGAACAAAAAATGATTTTACAATGCAGAATTCATTAGCTGTTCTCACAACTGTTCTGTTTATAATGAAAAGTCCTTAAAAATAACGAACACTGATTAAGAGATAAAGGTCATAAATGTAGGTGTTATTATAAGAGGGTAGTAGATTATAAAATCCAAAGAAAGTATATAAGTATGTGAAAGTATCAGAAAAGAATAACATAATGGTTAATAGATTAAGGATATTTAACAAATAGATTTAGTTTTGGAGATATGAGAGTCAAGTGGAATATTTACAATATAATGGTAAGAAAGTGTAAGAATAATTAGGTATATAGATGAGTGCAACAGTAAGAAAAGGTTGAGAGTTACTGAAATGCAGATAAAGACGGTAATAGTAGATGGTGAAGAAGTACCTGTCAAAAGGCAGCTATAGCAACAAAAAATATATTGGGTAAAAAAAGCATAAAAAAATTATAAGAACTGGTTTAAATGCAAAATTAAATAAATAAAAAAAACATAGATAGATACATACATAAATAGGCTCTTGTACTAGATCTGTAGAAGTCAGCTGTGTAGAAGACATTTAATTAATGATTTCATTATATTTAGAAAAAACATTGATACAATGCGTATTTCATGCTAAGAAAAGGAACTGTTTTGTCATTATACACATGTGGGACACTTCTGAATGCCTTGGAGCCACAAGCTTGCACTTTCTCTCTTTAAAGAATTAATTATGAATGAAGCAAAACTGGTCATAACCATAACTTCTAATATTGTAGGACATATCACCTGATTTTCCAAGCATCTATAATTTCTCTTTGATCATCATGGTTTAACTCTAAGATATGTCTTCATAATTGCTGCCAGACAGTGGTGGATTTCCTACTAGGCCCATGACACAGTGGTGAGATTAATTTATGTGGTTTCTAGGAGTTATCTGATCCCTAAATTCAGCCCTGCTGCCAGAAATCACCATATATTATAGGGTGGTAAGTGGAAAAGTAAATTCCCTGGAAATGAACAGTAGGAATAAGGGGACGGATTCAGAGCTCCAGCCGCAATGCAATTGAGGCCGGAGTTCTGCGAAAAGTGCTACTGCGCATGTGCAGTAATTTTGGAATGTAATCTACGTTACTTCTTGCAAAGTAGATTGCGTACACGCGGTTTTAAAGACCGCGTGTATGCAATCTACGTTGCAAGAAGTAACGTAGATTATGTTCCAAAATTACTGCGCATGCGCAGTAGCATATTTCGCAGAACTCCGGCCTCAATTGCATTGCGGCCAGAGCTCTGAATCCGGCCCAAGATAACATAGCAAAGAAAGGCCTACATAGCATATCATAACTGAAGTGTCTTTCTAACAGGTCAGTGCAATTTGACCAGTACCCTATTGGTACTGAAGTGCATATGTGGATGCTACAGTAGTGAATCCGATGGTGTGTAGGTGGGACAGCACAGGAAGCAAATGCACATCTGAGCTGTGGGAGGGGGAAGGGATATAAATTTACAGTTAGGGCTGGCTTCAGTCCTTATGTACAATCACTGATTTTATGTGGGGGGATGTGGAAATGTTAAGGTAAGGGTGAGCTGGTGAGGAGAGGGGTCTTCCCTTGACCATACAGAATTTAGGATGTTGCAGAGGTGTGGATGTGGTCCTATTCTTTATTGCTGTATCTGCAGATGTTACTTTATCATTTTAAAGGAGCTCCATTGCAAGTACTATCTGTAATATGAAAAGGCAATGCAGTCTGAAAATGTCATACTATTTAATTAGTTTTGAATACTAGTTTAACAGATAAAGTCAGACATCGTGTTTGACAGAAGATTTATTTCTTCATAAAATGAAACCTAGTAATTAAAACTAAATGAGTATCTGAAATAAATTATTCCATAAGTTAAATATAATATTATGTATACAACTAGTACACAATTCAGTACATGACATACGTTATCAAATACTAATTTAAAATAATGATATTGAAGAGACTGTATTATGCATGCATTTTTGATAATAAAAAATGATTTTAGCAACATCAATTATGTTTATGATAGTAAATTAAGGAAGGAAATAATGAGTGACAAAACACATATATAGTATACAAGTTGTGCCTTATGTCGATATATATTATGTGCACTGCTTGCAATGACATTTCTTAAATTGCAGTTTTCCATATGTCATATGAATATTCGTTTGTAAATTCCTATTCATGCATCTGCCATGATTATTGAAGAATAACAAGGCGACGGAAGTATCTCTTCCTGGCAACAATACAAATCTTTTGTTTGTGAAAACTCTCTTGGAAGATATATAGTCGCTTATTATAGTTCTATTCCCGTATTTGATTATTGGGTCTTGCAGTTTCAACTGTATGAAGTCCACAGCAATCCAAATTGTGTGTTTTCTGACTAATTTACGCTCACTGGGCTTAATAAACTTCACATTGATCCATTGCCATTTCATGACTTGAAAAGAGACAAACTATAAAATGTCAGGTTAACCAGCTTGAATGTTGCATACAGCACCCAGACATTAGTATAATTCTCTGCAAAGCAAAGTTAGTTAGAACACAGGATTTCTAGAACACAGGATTTCTAAATATTTATTTCATGTTTCGATAATATACAGTATAGACCTCTCTGTGTATCTCTTTAATTTAATTTTAATATTACAGTTTTTAATAGTGTTGTGAATCATATAGGGATGGACAGCATAGTACATAATAAAATACAATATATATATAAAAATATCACAAAAATACAATAAAGTGAAACAAGCACAGACATCAAGTCAAAATGTGAGGTGTCAAGTGTGGCAGATCAGGGAGGAAGGGACAGGTCGCAGTGAGTGGTTGAGAGGGAGCCACCAGGTGGGGACGGGGTAAAAGGGTAGCAGAGGGGAACAAGAGGGTAAGAAGTGAGAGAGGAGTGGTAGAGGAGGGAACAACACTAGGATTAAGGGCCCTGATCATGTGAGATAACACACTAATTGGGAGGGATGAACATACAGAAGACATAAGGAGGAGGAAGGAAATGGACTGCTGGTGTAAGCGGAGGAGATGGGTAAGGAAGGAGAAGAAGGGATAGATGTAGGATGCAGTCAGGATGTTAAGAGGGTTTGGGATAAGCTCGCCTATACAGGTGTATTTTGAGTTAGCGTTTGAAGACCTGCAATGTGGGGGAGAGTCTGACTGAAGAAGGGAGGTCATTCCAGTGCAAAGGTGCAGCACGGTAGAAGTCCTGGACACGGGCGTGAGATGTGGTGATCAGTAGAGAAGTCAGACAGCAAACAGAGAGGGCGGGAAGGGGTGTGCATGGAGATGAGGGAAGAGAGGTAGAGAGCAGTGGATGAGGAGATGGCCTTAAAGGTGAGCATAAGGAGTTTAAAGAGAGGTCTGAAGCGGAAAGGAAGCCAGTGGAGGGTTTGACATAAAGGAGAGGCCGAGGTAGAGCAGCGTTAAAGGCAGATGAGCCTGGATGCAGCATTTAGTGGGAGACCAATGAGGAGGAGGTTACAGTAATCGAGAAGTGATATGACTAGAGAGTGGATGAGGGTTTTGGTAGCTTCATTGATGATGAAGGGACGAATGTATGAATGTTGCGTTTGTGGAAATTGTAAAAATGAGAGAGGGCACGTATGTGAGATATAAATGAAAGTGAGGAGTCAAGAATGACTCCTAGGCACAAAATTGATGGTTATAATGATGGAAGGGGGTGAATCCAAGGGGGAGGAAAAACAATGATTTCCGTTTTGTCCATGTTCAGTTTGAGGCCACTTGAGACCATCCATGTGGTTAGGGACGCAAGGTACTCAGAAATCTTAGACAGAAGAGAGGCGTTGAGGTCAGAGGAGGACAGAGCCCTGGGGGACACCAACAAGCAGTGGAGAGGGAGGAAAGGATGAGCTAGGGGTGGAAACAGACGTGCAGTCAGAGAGGAAAACCAAGAGAGAGCAGTGTCAGTGAGACCAAAAGAGTAGATTGTTTGAAGCAGAAGAGGATGGTCAACAGTGTCAAAAGCAGCCGACAGATCAAGAATGATGAGGATGTAGTGGCCCTTGAATTTGGCAGATAACAGATCATTAGTCACTTTGGTAAAGGCAGTCTCAATGGAATGAACGGGCTGAAAACCAGATTGGAGGGGGTCCATAAGAGTGTTGTCAGTGAGGTAGCTGATGAGACTTTGGTAGACTAAGCGCTCAAGGAGTTTGTAGGCGAAGTGGAGAAGGGATATAGTTTAATGGGTAAAAATTGTTTCATTCTATATACAGATTTAAACGCAAAAACATAAATTTATAATGATCACACTGTTCTTTATGTAGAACAAGAACAACTATAATCTTCATATGTGCAATGCATACATATTATATTCACACATAAGATTGGATCCAGACTTAGGAGCCAATTCCGTATGTTAGCCTTCATTATGAAAGGGTATCTTAAGTACTGCACGTAGGAGAGCAGGGCACCCACCTTGCTTTCCTACGTGTGGAGGAGATTTTGCTGAAGTGCTTGAGTGTTCTGCTCTCAGTACTGTGGGGATGAAACACTGAATCATACATAATGGCTTAGCCAAACTCTTACTGTACGATTTAAATATCAATGCCAACCCACCATGCATATCAAATATGCATGGTGTATGTGTGCCCGCCACGTCTGCGGTGACATGATTTCTGCACAGATTGCAGGCACCAAATGCTGTGTTCCATTGAGAATTTTTGCACTGCATAAGTGCAGTACAAAGAAATGGGGGATTTATAAGACATACATTTATGTGACATACGTAAATCCCTTATCGTTACAAAATCTGGATCTGGCCCATACATATTAATATCCCACACTAACCTATTTTTGAAACCTGTCTGTTGATAAAGGATTAAGGCATAAATATCCACTAATGGACAAGAGTGGTACTGCAGCAATTTTCTCTCCTTCAACATTCTTTACATTAACCCCCGGGCTTCAAGAAATTTTAAAACACCTTTTATTATATGTGTTATATATGTTGATATTTTGCTTCCCTACTTCTCATTTTTGTTTTTGATTTTGTGCTATATGCAGCCCCAGTGTTGTTAAACTATTAGATGGTAGGTGTTTTTTCCTTACTAAATGCAATTGTATTACTTAACCTGGGTACATTTGCCCCACTACAGTCCGGACTATATATATCTTCTAAAGCAGACCAAGGTCAAGATACAACACCTAATCCATGCATGCACACTGGTCCAGTTTTACAGCAAACCTCTGACATGCAATTGCTGCATTCTGCATCACCATTCACACTCTTCCAATCTTTGCCAGATCACCTGTCACACACACACACATATTTTTACATAATATTGGACAGAGCTATGTGATGTATTAATAAAAACAGGAAGATAAAATCATCATTAGTTTTTTTTCATTTGGATTTGGTTTATATTTGCTAACTGGGTGCTCTTACTGCCTGTGGCACTGTAAACTCGCTTTACTCACGTTAAGTTAAAGAGGTTACCTATACTAGCTACCTATATAATGACATTGATGGTTTACAATGAAATAACGAAATAGATTGAAAATGAAAAGGAATGAAAAGGAAAATCAATAAATAAAAAAATATTTTTAGATGGAATAAAAAAAATGCTAATTCAACATTTTAATAAGCCTTTAATATAAACTGATGGTAGTTTGTACACTTTTTGTACACATGGGCGGTATTTACAAATTCTTTAATCTGCTATTTGACCGACAGTTGCAGTGTTATACGGATAAAGGCAGAACCCCTCAAAGGTGGTGCTACATGATAATCAGAAGATTGGACAAACCAATTGCAGGAGCATTACACACTTTATTAATTAATTAATTAATTAAATTGGTTCTCCTAATTTTTATGCAGGTCTGAAAATCTTTTGACTCGGATTGTCATAAGAATACACACTTTTTTATTGTCTAACCAACTGGTCAGTCGGAGGTCAGATTGGATAAGAACAGGATAAGTGTGTACCCAACTTTAGAATTATTTCCTTTTGTATTTGGAGAGTTTGAGCAGGGGTTGGGTAAATACTGTGTTAGTAAGATAAGGATTCAGTTGTGGGTTATACAAAGTTAGTTGCGTCTCCATATACATTGCTCAGGAGTTGTATATTTGACTGTTCCCTTTGGTCTAGTACAATTATAATGAGGTTTATGGCATCTGAGCTATGTTTCTTTGGAAATACTTTTATCCCTGATAGATGCAGTATTCTGTGTAAAACATTGGATGATAAAAAATAAAATCCACCAACTTTAAAGAATAGTATACTTAAATTTAATTTAAATTGTATCCAGCATACTTAAGAAATCTGAAAAAGCAGAAAACATACAATTTCAGTATATAAGTATGTGGTGAGTGTCAGAATTCTGGTTGCTTATTGAATTTTCACTGTTGTTCTCAATCGTACTGTACTGAGTTCATGTTTTCTGGAAAAAAATTTAAAGATCAGAAACACTTTACAACAATGGAACTTTATGAAAACTAGATTGGAAAACTGACCTATATTTAGGATAGGAAGATGATTAATCATCAACAAGCCTGGATTATACAGTAGTACAATATAAGATCTGTTTAGAAACATTTGTTTATGAATGCAGTGAGCAGAAGTCCTTGCAGGATTCTATGCTTAATGAAAACAGGAAGACTGACTGTTCTCCCATGACCATTCCATGGCGTCTATTATCAGGTGAGTTTAGATAAAATAATCCTGTGCTTCCAAAATCTCTACAATATCGATAACACTAAAACCCCTTTATTTTCCACTATCCAAAACCATTGCACCACTTAAGAACGAAACCCTTTGTATCTGTTTGGTAAATTCTCTTCCTTGTCTGTATCGGGAAATCCTGTACAGTATCTAAGCTATATGTTTGTTCTCATCTATCTTAATGACACTTGGGAATGTCACAAAGGAAAAAAAAAAGGGGGATAAGGGCACTGGGGGAAGGGAAAAAGTAAGCAGTCAAATAAACCACACCAGAGGCTTACCACCAAATTGCCTCAAAAACAGTGTACAAAAGGGAAGAAGGTGTGGGGCGCTAGGAATAAATAATGTGAGTGTGAAAGGGAATGGTGGGAGTTAATTAAATAAGAGGGGAAAGAATGAGTGACAAAAAAGTGACTGAATATAAAAAAACTAAAAAATATACATACATAAATTAATAAAAATGTCCAAATAATGCTGTATATACCAATATACATAATCAATGAATAAAAATATCTAAAAATACCAAGGGGTGCAATATGAAATTACGGTGCTACCCTGGGTGGGTAGTACCTTTTGTTTGCCTGTCATTGCTTACCATATTAGAACTATGTAGCTTTTAAACATTCTAATTTTAAGGTGTAAAATAAGATTTTCTTTATATAATTTGTGAATTTGTGTGAATTTTATTTTTGTGTTTTTGTTTGTTATATCATTTCACAGCAAGCAGGGACACTGCTTTGAGTAACCATGACCCTTTGTAAAACTTTCCAGAGAATATTTTTAAACACCTTCAGTGAGTCAGTAATGCTTTTAAGATAATGTGCTAAAGCAGTTCCACATGCAAAGACCTTTCCTATGTAACTGATCAGTTTATTTCAAGCATTTTAATCAACAGAGCATTTAAAAGCAGGATCTTTAAAAGGAATATATGTTATTGAATATGTGTGTACCAAATTCAGCTTCATACCATGCATTGTTATCTTATTAGTCCCCAAGGACAGGATTCTCAGTTGAGAATTTTTCATCTTACGAGCATACTTATACGTGCAGATCTACTACGCATGCGTTGTAACTCTGGGCCTGATCCAGCGCTACGAAAATTCGCACGACGGGCGAATGCGAACGTACGCTCGGGCGTATCAACCTACACGCCCCTAGCACTCCCATAGTAAAGTCCCTGCTTACGGCGGCTATACCCTACACTGGGTACGACCGTCGCCCGTACGAAAATTCGCAGAAAATACGCTGAGAAAATACGCTTAGCACGCCCATACTGTACAATTTAAATGGCTATCCCCGCCTCCCTGTAGTAAAACGGGCGCCCAGCCGACCATCGTAAAAAAAATACGCCCAGCGAGCGAAAAATACGCTAACGATACGCCCGCTATTCGCTCATGACGCTCGGGCGACCGGAAGCTGTCATACTGGGCATGCGCATTGCGAATTTTTTGCCGAAAATTCGCATACGCTCGTCGTACGCTCGCTTGCGAGCGTTGCTCTGGATCAGGCCCTCTATTACGCTATCTACGTACCATTTCATGACATAGATTGCGTACATGCCGTATAACTACGCTCGTAAGATGAAAAACTCTCAACTGAGAATCTGGTCCTAAATGTTTTAGGAGTTGTTATATTTTCAGGCAGCAATTTGTATGACTTTTCATTTGTTCAGGGGTGTCGGTAAAGGAAAGAGGGAAATGGGGACACTACCCTATGAAATACACTGCAAGGTCAGATTTCAGAAGTATATATTAGAAGATTTCTGATTAGAGATTTCTCAGCTAAACATATCAATTTCCACCTCAATTAAATATAACTTTTTCATCAATATAGCACATATTTTTATGAACCTGTGCCCATAGAAGTATAGTAAAAATAAATATATACAGATCTCCTTACTGTAGCTATTCATGAATTGAGTACCCTGTTTTTTTAAAAATAAAAAATGTAAAATACTATAATGACAAATATAGAGAAAAGTATTCTTTTTATCATATATGACCTAAACGATAAACATATTAAATTACTACAACACAACTAATTGCGGAAGAAGCCAATTTTGAATTAAATAATCTTCTGCCTCTAAAAAAAAAAAATCCTATTTGATTACATTATCAAAAACCAGACACTTGTTGTGAGATAATTCATGTTATGTTAAGATTGGATTTAATAAAAGGTGACTGAAAACAGAAACAGCTTATAAAATATAAATTGAGGCAAAAACCTAATTATATATTATTACTTATAATTTGTCTTCCAAGTAATAACCAAGATGTTGGAGTTACAAGTCATGTTCCTGATTACCTGACACATGTATTCTGTCATAAGAACTGTAACTGAAATTGCAAAAGAAAAAATATATATTCTCTATTCTTGCTGCTAAATTTCTTCTATTGCAAATGTCTACAGTAGCACACAAAGTAGTATAATAGTATAAGGACCAGAATAAGAACACATCAAGTCTGTTGGAAATCCTGAGACTTGTTCATACTGCCCTTGAGTGTAAGTCTTTGCTGATTGATTGAAACGCCCTCTGATACATCCAGACTTAAAAGTAATGGCAGAGGATCTGGGTTGATTTGCTTTTACCAATTGACAGTAAGGTAGGCTGTGTCTGTAGGAAGTCCATCCATACAAATGGAAGTGGATACAATGCAGTATGGGTGTCTAGATACTGTTGACCAACACTTGTGGCTTTATCAGAATCTTTAGCACAAAGATCCAGTCGCATAAGGGGTAACAAATTTTACAGCTTGTATATTGCCCCTCTGCACAAGTGCACACACAATCCAGGCCGGAAGCAACTCACTGTTGTGAACTGCTTACATTATTCATAGGGAAGGGCTGGGTGGATGAATGTAATAAATGTGCACTAAGGATGTGTTCATGCAAGGAGGCCCGATCTAGACTTCAACGTTAACATAAATCTGCATTATCTTATTCATTTGCAATTGCTGCAGGGCATGCCTAAAGCTGGGCATAAACTAGGACGATTATTGGTCCCAGCAGGGGGTGGGCTGATAAACGGGACGATTTCCTGCTAGGGAAATGTCCTGTTATTGGCACCATACACCTCCTCTGCTGGGACCACCGATAATCCTAGCAGAAGGGGGGAAGGGGGGGGCAGGGCTAGTACTATGCTGCTCTGACAGATTTGAAGGTATATTTTAAAGCTTCAGAGCAGCATAGTACATAGATATACAGCAGCGATTATTGCAGGCAGATTTAAGTCAAACATGTTGAAAGATCAATAATCATACCAGAGTGTTTCTGGTGGGTTTATTTGGTGTTTCAAAAATGGATCCTGGCCATACACTTGAATGATTATTTGCCCGATCACCCGATAATTGGTAATGATCGGGTAAATGTTCGCTCTAGTGTATGACCAACTTAAGAGCTGCAAAAGCAATGAAACGTCTAACTACTGCTGTATCCTGTGACCAACAGATAATAGTTAACACTCTAATCCATACTCCAGATGTCCTGAGTGGATCCAGTGTCCTGTAAACTACATTCTGCCTGCAATTTGCAGCCTGAATCCATACTGAGCGTTTCAGAGGTACAATGGCTAGACATCCACATGAAGCATACAGCAGCTATATCAGGTGCTGGCAAAGGAGTCTGTGGTGGTGGGAGTGTCTCCTACAGCACAGTGGGAGGAGTCAGTAACAATCAGTTACTGGCTATAAAAGGGAACCCCTATACACAAGGAATAGGATTGGAAAGAATCAGGAAAATTAATATCTGGTGGCGACTAGTGCAGCCTAACAGGATAGCAATGGACTCATCATCCTGTTAGAACTGGTGGCAGTCAATGGGATAATCCTTTCACAATTTGTGACAGTGGAGGAGTAATCTCATTACATTGGTGTTACCAAATGCATAATGCTTTCTTTTTTACGTTTAATTTAAACTTGTATTATTATAATTAACACTATTATACCATCACTATCATTAGTACTTCAGGGAATTGCACTGATTTGTTCCTCAAAAATAAATGAAGAAGAAAATGAGTTTAGGAAATTATAAGTTACACCCATCTGTAAAATATATATCACTGTTATTGCGTAGCAAAAGGTTTAACAGACACACAATTTGTGACAGTGGAGGAGTAATCTCATTACATTGGTGTTACCAAATGCATAATGCTTTCTTTTTTACGTTTAAATTAAACTTTTATTATTATAATTAACACTATTATACCATCACTATCATTAGTACTTCAGAGAATTGCACTGATTTGTTCCTCAAAAAAAAGAATAAAATGAGTTTAGGAAATTATAAGTTACACCCATCTATAAAATATATATCACTGTTATTGCATAGCAAAAGGTTTAACAGACATTTGAAAAATATATATAGTGTTTATTTCCATTTATGGCAAACAGGTGTTTGTGGAATAGAAACTTTATTCCTTTTTGATAGTACTAATAGATTTTAAAAATATTATATCTTATATTTGCTTTTCTAAAATGTACTATAGTTGCAAACTATGTACCAATTTTATGCAGATTGAAACAATGTTAAAATATCTTCATTTTAATAAAAGACACTTTTTTTTTTTTAAATGCAAAGAAAACCCCTTTGCTTTGCTTACTGGATATCTAAATACAACATGTGCCATTGCACTAATAGATGGTGCTACGAATGAAGTATACCAATTAACAGTTTTCGTGCTCTCAAAGGAAGAACTGTTCTGTTCACTTACCTTCTCTGATGGGTTAGATATAAACTGGCAGTAAGAACGTAAATCTCAATTAGTGTAATTTATGTATCCTTGGATGTCAATCATTAGTGTTGAGAGGTGGGACTTACAGGCTCTGTACATTAATTAAGAGCACATCTCTGTAGAGTCATCTTCCACCTAAGGCATAAAAAGAAAGTTTTAATTAGATTTCAGAAGACAGTATGTCATATGTAAAATGTAAAAATGAATTTTGTTCTCCTAGTTGTACTTCATTAACTTATAAAGAAAGTATCACAAAAGAATATTATTAATGATCATGGAAAAAATATCAGTCACTCATTCAAATAACAGTTAAGTCAACAAAGGTGAAATAAGTAATATGACTTAGTTAAAACTGTAAAATACAATTGCTCATGCATACTCCAAATCTAACACATTTGGATTCATGACACATTATATTACGTATCTACTGAACCTTCACATTCACAGAATAAAATGGAGGGTCAAGCTAATAGATATGTTCTGTTTGCTTAGGAAGCCTTCCTCATGAGTCACAAATTAATTACCAGGTAATGAATAAAAAAAAGTTACTCTCTGGATAAAATAAAAGACAACTTACTTGTCAAAGTAAAGGTTGAACTTAAAATGCATAAAAAAAATACACCTGGGTGAGGTTATTAAGTTCCTTTTCTGCAAGGCACCTAAATGACAAAGTTTTATGCCTGCTATATCTACATTTGATCTGATAGATATAAAAGGCCAAAAATGTTTCCTGATCTTTAAATTAAAAGTAAACATTACATATAAACTCTAATTTAAATTCCGTAGTGGTTATTAATGACCATAGGTGCTAGCTTCTCTTATTTTGACTTTAATTAGTACTTCCATTGTTCCATTTCATCAGGGTTTGTCCAGGATTAAGTTTATTCCTTTTTATTTTTGTTTTTATTCAGGATGTGTCCCTTACTTAACTACAATACATTGCAAAGCTGCTTCACTATATTGGAGCAATGGGACATGTGTATTTAATACAGTATGGACCTGATCCAGAGTATTGTGTTTTTCAGCAACCCTGAATAGGACTAGGCAGTCGTAGCCGTATTAGCCTGCGGCTTGTCCAGCCACAAGCCACTCTGCCACTTAAGCATTTCACTGTTTTTTTTAATTTTATTTGCAACATTTAAATACCCATTTAAATGCTTTTTTAAACGGTACTATGCTGGCATGAGAATAAATAATAATAAAAAAAAAATAATAAGAAGTAAAATAAAATGAAAAATATTCCAAATTTTATTTAAATTGATTGAATTTTTTTTAAAGCAAAAGGGTAATTTTCACATTGACATTTAATATTAAAAATGCCCTGTTCTAATTACTCACATCGGGCCTGATCCAGACCTACGCTGGTGTGCGTAGCGTATTATCGCCGAACGTACCACCGATGCACGGCAATAGGCACTCCCCTTGCTCGT
>WWET01000007.1:1717585-1735929 GCA_011038615.1 Limnodynastes dumerilii
TATATATATATATACTGTAGCATCAATACAGCTCTAGAAAAAAATTATTGGTGCAGCCTCACCTAAAATTCTGTGTTCTGGAGGTCAGTTTAAAGGACAGTTTAAATGGTAAATGGCATGTGTCAGAGAGCATATAAAGAAAGACAAGAGGAACTAAACATGTATATTTTGGGGCAGAGAAGAGACAGGGGGATATGATAGCAGCTTTTAAGGGTTACAACCAGGTACAGAAAGGTGGACTTTTTTAATAGGTAACAATATATTAGAATACAATGGCATGCTTATAAACTGATGGATGGTAACGGTATAAAAATTTAAACATGCTAAGTGTAAATATAAGGACATTTTAAATCTTAAACTAAATTAAGAGTCAAATAGGGTCTAGGGCCAGTTTACTTTAAAACAAATACAACAAGATGAGAAAATGGATGGCCCATGTGCAGTGGTAGGCTGGCCAGGGGACAGGGGGCCACACAACCATTTGGTGTTTTGGAATCAACAGAATGCTTCTATTCATTGTGAAGGCAACACAGAAACATTGCATGTAATTCACATTCCACAAGGGACAGTCACACACCGCTAGACCCTCACATATGCTGTTAAGGAATTTTATCTCATTTCCAAATGAAGATATCATGGTACACAGAGCAAGTATCAATACAGAGCCAACAGGAGACATATTACGCGCATTACACACCAATTGCTTTTTGAAAGAAAATAAATATTTTTTTTCATTGAATAAAAAAAATTATACAATTAATATGAATACAGATTATACAAATTCATTTGAATGACTATTTATTTTCTTTGAATAAGCAATTAGTTTGTAATATGTATCATGTAAAGTCTGTAGAAGTGAAAATTCTAACCAAATAAAAAGCAGGGGCTGGATGTATGAGGGGGATAGCGATAAAATATCTTCAACATAATATTGTTTGATGGGGCCCCTTTACAAGGGCTGCCTCTGACTGCACCAAATTTATTTCTGTTGCAAAGCAACTAAACTCCCCAGCTCACGAATAGGCTACCACACAGACTATCCATAAACTTGGCAATTTCATTGCTGGGCATGGGCGTGGGAATATAGGGAGGGGCAAGGGAGCAATCTGTCCTCCTTTTCCCCCAAAAATGGGAAAGAGAGAGCACTCAGCACCATAAGCACAGTAGGAGGGGAGAAGGCGCCTCACCTTTCTATAAGTAGCGCAGCATGCCTGATGTGAATTCTGAAGTACTCTGCTGTGAATGAGAGTTCTCAGACTCTGTCCAGCAGAAGAGGAGCCTCTTAGCTGCTTGAGCAAGATGAGGAAAGCCTAAAAGAATAAAGGTAACTAGAATAACTTCATTAAAAAGTTTATAAGGTGGTATTTTTGGATGTACCACAAAAAAATCAAATCCTCGCTACAACTCTTGGCACTTTTATTATTTTTAGCCTGTGCTGCACATGGTGCCTTTTCCCTTTTCCCAGAAGTATAAAACAAAAGTTTGTGCCATGAAACAACTGCTATTACTGTCTCTGACATTGCTGTTGGTTTTCTTATGATATTTGAAAGATTTATTAATGACCTATGATGACATTCCCTGTCTGATCAGGAGTAAGAGTGGTATGTTTATGTTATGCCAAATCCATTACGGCACAGTGCACCCGTATAACCCAAGTACTTTGCACATTAGTTTGTTTTCTTATATGGAACATAGCTTTCTATCTCTTATCGGCCTAGAGTTGATTAATGCCAAAATTGTTCTGGTTGCAAAGTATATTCTAAAAGCAAATTGAGTGCTAAATTTAGGGGTAATGGAACGTATTCAGAGATCCGTTTTTTAAAAGTACTCAATTATACGCACGCACGTAGCAAGGCAACAAGCATGACACACCCCTCACACTGACGGGTTGTCGTTGATTTACGAGTGTTGTAGGGCACCCTTATGTCTACGTGTGTAGTTACGGGTGTACGTCAATGTACGAACGTGCGTATCTATCTATCCGCGCCCTTAAATGCCCATTTAAATGCATCCCCCCCGCCCTGTCTCACGTAACTTTGACCATACGGATTTCAACCACGCCCCTCCACATGTATGTCCCCAAGTGCGATTCACAAGTAAGTGCCTAATGGACTTCCGTGCGTAAAATCAACGTAAATAGCGTAAATAAAGTTACTATGAATGCGCAGTAGATCCGATCCCAAAAATACGCACGCAACTCCACGTGAAAACGGATCTGTGAATACAGCCCAATATTTCTGCACTGAAAGGATAGTTGGTAAATGGAATAACCTCCCATCTGAGATGGTTGAGGCTAACACTGTAGAACAATTTAAACATGCTTGGGATATATTTAAAGATTTCTTCATCTTAAACTATTATTAGTAATAATGGACCGTATTCAGAATTAAGAACGTCTGTTAATTTACGCACGCAAAATGCGTAAGTGGAGTGATTTCTATTCAGGGCGCATGTGCAGACCATGGAGATACGAAGCGTAATTGAAATGATGCGTAAGTAATTTCCGTACGTCTAAAAAATGCGTACGAACATAAAAGATCGGACGGATTATTAATTAGTAGGCGTCAATCGGAATGTAAATAGCAAAAAATAGGCGTGGTAATGCAGTAAACGTGCGGTTGTATTTGCGAACGTTTAACTTCCGTCACATATACGCACGCTAATGATAAGGCTGCTTTCAAAACACGGAAGTGTTCCTAAATTTATTCATTTTGCAAAACGTACTTATTTTGTATTAACGTACGGATCTATTATGAACGCACGGAAAATCTTCTTAAATCTGAATCCGGTCCATTATTATTATTTATAAAGCGCCACAAGGTGTCTGCAGCACCGTACAAAATACAACAAAATACAGTACAGACATACAGGGTAGTGATGGACAGCATAGTATACAGTAAATACAATACGACTATAAAAATATCACAAAAATGCAATAAAGTGAAGCAAGCACAGAACGCAAGGCAAAACTAAGGGTCAAATAGGGTCTAAGGACAGTATAGTTTTAAAAATAAGTGGGCAGACTGGATGGGTCAATTGGTTCAGACTACTGTTTGAAAAAGCATTTGGTGATTGATGTTACGAGAACGGTTACTGGGGCGCGGAGTCTAGTTTTCAGGTGGTGTTCACCAGGGCCCCTGATGGATTTGGCTGTGCCCCAACAACAGGTCGCGGTCCCCAGAACCGAACTCGTAGTAGAGAGGATACAGGAAAAGGCCAGACTTACACAGGTGAGTGGCACAGAACCAGTAAAGGACTGGGATATAGATTGTGCAGATAGAGTAGCACAGACAAACACACTGAAGATGATGGTAGAATCTACAACAGTGATAGTGCAGATAGACTACACACACAGACACACTGGAGAGGATGGTAAATCTACAACAGTGATAGTGCAGATAGACTGCACAGACATACACAAGGAAATCAGCAGACAGGCAAGGATGAGAACTGACAGACAGGGTACTCACACTGAACCACACACAACCAGGAGGGAGGGCAGAAGGCAGGCAAGTGAGGGAAGGCTGGGCAGCAGAGAGGACAAGTGGGAGACTGGAAGGCAAACACACAAATAGCAAGTCACAGGAATCACGAACAGCAGTCAGGATGGACAGAGACGCTGGAGCTAGAAGTTGGAAGCTATCTCCGGCAAGGAGGTAATCAGGTGACAGGAATTTAAAGGGAGAGCCACATATCCATTGGCTGCTGATTGCACACAGCCAAGACACAGCTAGGGAATCCCAGCTGCTGGATAATTAGGCAGGATCCCTAGCAAGGAGGAATGCTGCAGGGGAAACCAGGACATAGACACATTTACACGCTACAGCCATATGCAGCGTGTAACAATTGATATGTAAAAGTTAAGTTCTGTCCACAAGCATACTGTCTATATTGTGTTTTTAGTTTATTGTGGTGCTATAGGATCATATTGCCCTGACGAAGGCCTGAGAGGGACATTATATATATTTTGTGTGTGACTCACGCACACTCCAAAAGGATCAGTGACCATTATAAAAAAATTATTTTATCATATGGTAATTGTACAATTGATATTATTTTCTTCTGGTCTAATCTATAAATTGATCTTGTAATTATGTACATGAAATCAAATACAAATGATCATATATCATGATCACACATGACACCATGGATGCTACATGTGTTATACCAACCTACCAACAATATACAAAAAAAACCTGAAAAAATTACTAACAATTATATAATTACTATACATTGTGAAAAAATTGTCACCTATAATTAAAAAATGGAACTCCTCATTAATAAAAGAGCAATTGGGTATGGTAAGCGCATCTTGTACCAAAACCACCCTTTGAGGATGGACTTACTTATTGGCCACTGCTGTCGTCTTGCCCCCAGGCTAAAATTTGCCAGCCAGCCCCTGGCCATGAGAGTCTTATCTGCCATCAATTGGCCTTACTCTCAGCTTCATAGGTGGTAGCTGTTGTTATTGAAATAACAGGGAAAGAACAGAGGTATTCAAAAAGAGAGCACTGCCAATGGAAAGTAACATGTGAAGTAGAAAGTGGACTAATGTATTGAAAACAACCAGAGATTCCCTTATTTCCACTACCACTTTTTTGTTTTCTTCTTCTCCTCCAGTTTTCTCATGCCTCCAGGCCTGTATACAAACAGGGTGGTGGGTATGAACTAATTCTGTAACTGCACATTCACAGTTCTACCCAATGTCCCTTTACTAACTTTCATATACTTTGATATCCATGCTGTAAGGATCTTCAACGTATTCTCTTTGCATGTTTCTGTGCTCCCTCATTTCTAATTTTCTGATACATCAGCCATTATCCTAGGTGATTTTGACATGCACAGTAATAATCCTTCTCCTAATGCCTTTAAGGTTTTTTTTCTCTAACCTCATCTCTTAGGATTTCCCAATGCAGTTCTTCTACTCATGAGGATTGCAATTATATTGACTTATTAACTCCCCTCTGTTATTAAATTCTCTCTTGGAATAACCTGATCACTTGCAAATTTTTTCCCAACAAGTTTTATGACTACAAAAAATTATCACACCTGTAAAAATCTTAACACTATTCATTTTAACCAACTTTTAAAATCTGCAATAAATTATTTCTTCAGTCTCCAATTTCCAGTCTCCTGATATGACAGTATATCACCTAAATCAAACCCTGGCAGTTGCCTTTGATCAAGTCATTCCAGCTACTCCTCATGTATCAAGACAACTTCAGTTAAAAAAGACATGGCATATTAAGTATACATAAACTTTATCAATCTCATTCTACTGATTAATTTTTAACCTACACAATACAGGCACTTATAACATTTATCAAAATGCTCTGGACAATAAGAAACAAATCGATTTTTGATCTCTCATTTTATCTCAGGCTTCTAACCCCAGATGCATTTTTTGTACATCTTAATACTCTACTGAACCCTTCTGTGCAAAATGCACCAACTGCCATCAGTGCCCAGTATCTTGCATTGGACTTTAAGGGCAAGGGGGTAGATCCACAAGTACATACGACAAGAGAATTACGCACGCCACGTGCGTAATTCCCCTGTTATCTAATTTGTGCGCATGCACACATACTTCTTCCGCGTGTGTACCAGCAGGCGTACGGAACTTTGTTATGTACGCCATCCGGTACACAAAAAGACCTATTTTACGATGGTCATATCTCCGCCATAGAGGTGGAGATAGCCACGTAAATTAGGTGTTGGGGCAAAGGAAGACCTAGTCGTAATATTTAAGGTAGGAATATAGGGGCAGATCCTGAACTACGCATTTCTGCGAATTTACGTGTGGTAGACACGTAAATTTGCAGATTTGATCGAACTGCGCATGCGCACCGCAGAAAATACGCACATTCGCGTAGCGTATTTTCTAACGTAAGGATAATTCACGTATTGCGAACGTAAGTAATTACGTGTGGGCGTGCCAAAATTACGTTAGCGAAGAATACGTGCGAATTACGTGAAGTAGGCGGGGGGGTATTTAAAGTGTACAGTATGGGCTTGCTAAGCTGCGTACGTTCGCGTAGTCTGTACGCCCGTTAGCGGACGTATTGTGTTACGTTAGGAAAAGTTAAGGTAGGGTTTGGGTAGCGTATTTTCACAAAATACGTCCGTGCAGGGGGTGTGTTAAGGGTAGCGTAGCGAATTTACGTATGCGAAAATTCGCTACGCGAACAAACGTACTGCAAACGTTGTTCAGGATCTACCCCATAGACACTACCCGCTATTCGTTCATACTTGCAGACCCTTGCAAGCGTGCGTGGGTCTGGATCTGCCCCAAGATTGACAAGAAACTGTCACTCTCCTCCCCCTTATCTTACAAACTGCTCAGTCCTTTTCCTCCAGAGTCTGGTAGCATGTCCTCATTCCAGACTACAAATAAAGAGGATATGCTCTTTTCTTCTCTTCCTACTCTACTACCTATTCTCATTATCCCGTGCCCTCAGAAATCCATTAATGCCTGACTTTTGGGCTTTTTCCAACCCTAATTACGATCTGTAATTTTTCTCTCTATTGGTATTGTATTATTTTTATTCAAACATGCACTTATCACTTCATTTCTGAAAAAAATTAAAACTCATACCCAGCTTTCATGCCCCTCATAGTTGCTTGAGAGACTTGCCTACACTCATCTGACAGACTTCCTTTAATTACAGAACATTCTGTATCCTATTCAATCAGACCTTTTCTCTTAACACTCCACCGTGATTTAATCACTGCTAAATCTATAGATCACTACTTACTTTTAATTCTCTAGGATCTTTGTTCTCCTTTTGATGCTGCTGTTGAAGCTCTTCTCATACAAATGTTACAAACCCTATGGATTCAGGACACAACCCTTCCCTGGTTTACATCCTACTTATCCAACTATTTATCTAACTTATCTATGCTCTTTTAGAGTTTTCTTTTCTATATTCCCTCAACTATTCTTCTTTTATATGTTGGTATAACACAAGGCTCAGTGTAAGGTCCATTATTCTTTTCTAACTATTCCACTTCACTTGGACAACTAATAAAGTTATTTTGATTTTAGTATTATCTCTATGCATATAAGACACAACTTCACATATTCATATTCAGTCCTGATCTCTTATCAAATGTGGTGGCCCACATATCTGTCTTCCTGCCAAATCATCTTGGATATCCTACAGCCATCTCAAACCTAATGTTTCAAAAACAGGGCTAATACTATTTTCACCTGCCAATAGAAGTTGCTCAAATAGTCTCTCTATTTCTGTTGTCAACAGTAATCCTTACTCATCAAGCTCGTTACGTAGATGTTATCCTTGACTTTGAACTATCCTTTGAGACCCACATACGTCTTAAAATTTTTTTTTCCAAAATCTGCACATATTGCAAACATTCATGCACTAATTATGTCCCGCATTCATTATTGCAATGCTCTTCTTATTGGGTTCCCTCAATATTTATTGACCCTTCTACAGTCTTTATTGAATACAGCAGTTAGACTAATTTTCTTTGCAAAATGCTTTTCTACAGCTTGTCCACTATGTCAGTTTATATTAGTTTTTTGTATTTTACAATCTCATCAACAAGACTTTATTTGTGTACATATCCTCATTTGTTTGAAGATATATCCTAACTTGTTCCCTAGGATCTTCACAAGATCTGCAATTCTCTTCTATACTTAATAAATGCTCTAGTTCATGGTTACATGACTTCATCGAGCTGTATTCACTATATGGGATAACCTTCCTCATCAATTAAGAATAGTCTCTACTCTGCAGATTTTCAAGCACCCCCTTAAAAGTTACTTCTTCAGACAATCTTACCAAATTCCTCGAAATACTTCTAAATCTCCGTCTACCATATTTACAGCCAGTTTGATATTAATTTAACTTTTTTTATTTAAGCTATTTAAATATTCACACATGCTCGTTTCATACTAAAATGACCATCTGTTCTGCTACTAACACTGCTGTGTGACTGGATCATGTAGATGCAATTTTCCATACAGCCTAACTAGTCTATTCTGTGAACTACAGAACATTCCCTTATATATCAAACCCCAAACTCCTATACATTGTAAGTTTGTGAGCAGGATTCTTTACTTACCCAGTCTGTTTGTTATTATCCAGTTTTGTATTATAATGGTTGTTTGTCTTTAAAATTGAAAAGTGTTATGTAGTATGATAGCGCTATAAAAAAGTACACACATTTTTACATGCTGTATTTTAATGTTCATGCAACCATTATGAAAATGTAGCAATATATGTATTAGCAATGTATTTTATTATCCATGATATCAATTAAATTGTACTTAAAATTGCTTTGTGTGTTCAGGTAATAGAATTAGCTTTTTGATTGATTTTCAAGTTTTACATTATTCATTGATCATTTCATCACTTCCTAGCACTAAGAAAATGTTAATGATAAATCAAGTGTACATAAAAAGTGTTCTAAAAACACTTAAAAGAGTATAAAATTGTTAAAGTCACAAAAGGTCTGAATCTATCAGTTAGTCCTTTAATTAAATTCAAAGAAGTAATCAGATGCAGAACAAGAAATCGCTGAGAGCACCGCTGAATAATTTTGGCATTTATACCTATAACTGTCAATCTCTAGAACACTTTTTTAAATATGTCACCTAAATCATAAGAGCTGGTACTTCTTCGAATGATTCATGTTAGTTGTGTTGTGTGATTTACAGAGGAATAGTTCCTCTTCTCTTTCAGGAAATTTTTTGATCTCTTCAGTGTGATTAATTTCTCAGGTTTGAACGATCATAGCTTTTTGCATGAGTGACTATCACAATTTTCTGAATATACATTTTTCATGTTATTTTTTTACACATATGTTTTTTTTAATGTGCTAACAAAGAGACACCCATTAATTTAAAATCTTGCATATACATTTTATAACAGTTACTGGCAATATATTATAAGATCCCGTCCTTGCAGAATAAATTACTGATTGTGTGACCAGACACTGTGAAATAGAGGAACGATGAGAATAGATGTGGCTGTAGGCAAATAGGGAACATAATGACACATTTTTTCTTTAACTGAGAAAGCTGTTCTGTGTGATAAGAATTATTTAAGCTCTGAACTTTAAATGTTTTGAAAGGGATGTACTGTATAATATAATTTAATAGTTAGCCTTATTGCACTCCCTTATTTCAATTATCATATACATAAATATCTTTCTGTTACAGCTAGATGCACAATTAGGTTTTATTTTGCATAAGATGTGTATTTACCTACAATAAACACAAACTTGAATTAAGTACTTACATTTCTTCAACACCTTATATCTGAACACGTATGATTCGTAAGAACAGTGAGTGCCACTTCTACATTGCACAATGACACTTACAAATGTCCTTCCCTGTTGTCATACTGCTATCATAGGCACTACTCTGAACATCCACTAAGAGTGACTTAACATTTCTTTTTATGTATTGTTCATAGAATGCTGAATTCTGCTGACATTCAGTATATACAGAGTTTATATATGAGAGTTGGAGCAGAAGGGAAAGCACACTTGGAAAAGGATTAATTAAACACAAATCTTTACTAACCGGGAATATAATTCTATCCTAGCAGTCATTCCTTTCTTAGGTATAAGTGTTAAATGGCTAAAGTATAAAAGGAGAAGTAAATGTAATGATATGAAAAATGTCAATCAAAAACAAAAAGGGCATACCCATCTATTTTAAATCCTTTCCAAATTAAAGACATTGGGCCTGATACAGACTTACGTCCACTTGCGTTTTTACGGCCTTTTGTACTTACTGCACATGCAGATGTTACGCTCATGTTACGGTCTGAGAAACTGAGCGTATGGGCCTTGATCGTAACAGCTTCGTATTTACCCTGGGGGAGGGCGTGCCTGCCATTACTCCGTAATTATGAAATGAGGGCGGGGTGAGGCATCTAAATCGTACAGTATGGGCGTGCTAAATGTCGTAACTACACAATGAGCTTACGGAAGCACGCGGTTATGCTCAGAAAAGTTAGGGTAGGTTTTGCGGAGCCTAAGAAGGCAAAAGTAAGGGGAGTGCCGAGCAGAGTGCATTGGAGGTACGCCGGCATAAATACGCTACGCACATAAGCGTTTCATGAGCGTAGGTCTGGATCAAGCCCATTGAATAAACCACATATGTAAGTATTAAGCTGCTATAGAGTGTTATATAATGTAAGACCTTCTGTTCTTTATAGCATTCTAGGCACCTTAATACTTATGTACCCATGTGCAGGAGTGGAGTGGATTGAGAACTTAAAGTAGTTGGGGGAAAAAAATTGCTAGAAGCTATTTGTGGTCAGAATAAATTAAATTAGGATTACAACAGAATAAATGAAGTAAATAAAAGAAATGAAATAATAGAAGTATAAATATAAGTGAGTGGGGTTATGTATAGCTAGTTAAGTGAAAGCCAAAAAGTGTTACGTAAAAGTTACAATCAAATACAGCATTTGGTAATTACCAATACAATAAAGAGATTTTTACTGGCCTCTATTCAAAGCAAGTAGTTTCCAAGTGACCACAACCCAATAAAGAGAGCATTCTAGTAACAGTTCAATACAGAGAGAACCATAGTGATCTCCATTCCATACAGACATCTTAATGCAGTGGCGTAAGTTCTCCCCCTCCATCCAGAGGCAAGGGGGCGGGGTGAGGCACTGGCATGACGTCATGACATTGCGCAGTGCATTCCTGGGGAAAGGTAAGTAAACGCCTATTAACGGAGTCCACATTTAGTAATAGCTATATTACTGGCTTTGGATTGGGCCAGTTACCGGAGCCTTCAAAAGGTAAATGCGGCACTGGCATGACGTCATGACATTGCGCAGTGCATTCCTGGGAAAAGGTAAGTAAACTCCTATTAACGGAGTCCACATTTAGTAATAGCTATATTACTGGCTTGGGCTTGGGCCAGTTACCGGAGCCTTCAAAAGGTAAATGCAGCACAGAGGAGGGCAATGGAAGTGCCCCCCCTCTGGGCTTATGCCTGGAGCTTAGCGCTTCCATTGCCTCCGTTACTTCTGCCACTGTCTTAATGACTACCACCAATTACTGTCAACATCCTAAATCTCCTAGTTTTCTTCAAACAAAAGAAAGACTTATGGGTGACCTCAAAAGGCCAATGTAAGTCTAATGTAAATCCAATGACCAATCTGCCACTGCTCATGTGCATTAAGGTTGATAAAAGTTATTATTTATTTAAATAATAATCTTTTGGGAGCCCCGGGTGAGAATATTTGCAAAGCAAATAACACTGGCACTTTAGGTAACAAAGTTGAAAGATTGCTTTATATAATCCAAGGTTTCAGTCCATATTCAGAATTTTGTCAATAATATCTTTTTGTGCAAAAGACATATATATATATATATATATATATATATATATATATATATATATATATATACAACCACACCAGTTATTAAGACTTTCCTTGACCTGCGATATTCTGTACAAGTGGAATGCCATGCACCTGTTGACAGTATTTGAAGGTAACCTAAGCTCCAGTAGTGATAGCAACATATGGCACTAGTAAAAAGATACTGCAATATACCACAATACTCAACATTATGGTAGTGCAATCAGGTACAGACATGACTTAAAAAAGGGGAGGGAGGGGGCATAGCATGTTACAGAAAACAACCAAGTGAGAGTAATTTATTCAACCCTATGGGCCATACAGTACAGTATCTAAATGGAAAATCCATCTGGCTTCTGCCCAAAGGAGGGCTAGATCTCTTTCACTTTCTCGTGGGGACAATAGAATGTGATCAATAATTTTATAAGAGTTCTGCAACTGTGTGGCGATTCTCCAACCGGTTGGTCTGTAGGCGAGGGGCTCCGGTCAGGATGGCCCAATTTCGAAACGGTCGTTTCCTTCCAGCCAGTTGCGAACTGGCTGGGATTTCGATTGCATATGCCTTGATGAGGAATAGCAATCGATCCACGGAGCACCAAAAGCTCCGTGCTCCGAAATAGTAAGGAAACAAAGTCCCCCACTCCTTTCCCTAATTCTAACCCGTCCCTCTCACTACCCTAACCCTCCTTTCCTGGCACCCTGATACTAACCCTCCCTTACTTGCAGCCTGACCCTAACCCACCATCTCCCGCAGCCTGACCCTAACCCTCCCTCCCCTGCAGCCGGACCCTAACGCTCCATCTCCTCCTCCCTCCCCTGCAGCCTAACCCTAACCTTCCACTACAGCCTAACCCTAACCTTCCAATACAGACTGACCCTTACCCTCCCTACCCCACACAGAGAGTTTACTCACCTCTTGGTCTGGCGATAGCAGCGGGGGAGATGCGGCAGAAGGGTTATCGTCCTTTCCGAAGGTGAATGGCTGAAGCATGCCAAATGGCATACTCACCCATTCTGAAAAAAAAATTAGAAAATGGTAAGTATTCGAAAAAAGGATATCCAAAAAAGAACTTTTGGATGTCCCTTTTTTGGAAATCAGATTTTCTAGGCGGAGAATGCAAACGGTCTGTAGTCCCCCTCTGTAGTGCTAAAGGAATGGCTGACCTGTGAAGATTCATCCTTTCCCGGAATATCCTTCTGGTCTTGCCTACATAAAGTAATCCACATGGACAATCAAGAATGTACACTAAGTATTTGGTGCTTCCAGTTACACATGGTTGATGGTATATATCTTGCCCGTCTTTACGGGACCTCCCTCCCTAATTTTATTTATGTATTTGCTGAAACTAATCCTTACGATATATTAAATATTATTTTAACTTCCCTATGGAATCTATTGTAGCACCTTCACACACACATGCCTTCATATTTAAAAAAAAGTTATTTCTTTATACCATAACAAACAAGTTGGTTCTTTATACCAGATACATTGATGATTTGCTGATATTCTGGTCACGCCTACAGGAAGAATTGAGAATCTTGATGGAAACTGTAAATAATTGTGATTCTCATATTAAATTCCCTTAAACTTGGGATTATCACAATATTCAATATATGGACATTAGGAGATCTGAAGACTCCATTAGAACTTTTATCTATCAAAATCCAACCAACAGAAATACTTAATTATTGTCTACTAGTCACCATCCCAAATCCCTTTGAAAATTGTACCCCTTTCACAATTTTTGAGTATCTGTCAGATCAACAATAATAGAACTATGGCTTTAACAAAATTGGATCATATGGAACTAAAATAACTACAAAGGGGTTATGTTATCACAAGCTAAACAGACAGCATTAACAAGATCTCATCAGGGATTACCAGAATTCAAAAGGAAGATGTCATCCTGTGGGTAAACAGCTGTAACTGTACCAGCCTGGAGGTGAACCAAGCTATTAAGGCCCTCTGGACCATTCTTCAAATAGACACTTACCGCCTTACCTCACTTAACAACAAGCGTATAATGCCTATATACAAACGGGGCCATAATATTAGGAATAGGGTAGTTCAGACATTATTTGCTGTAACATGCTATGCCCTACCTCCATTCTCCCCCTTTTTCCCCACATTTGTTCATGTCAGTACCTGATTGCACTAACATATTGTTTATTATTGAGGTATATTGCAGGGGAGAGGAGGAGGATTATTTGTACATGCAATCACATTAGCAAAGCTTAAGTCACTAAACAAATACAAAATAATAATAATAATAATAATAATAATAAGAAGAAGAAGAAGAAGAAGAAGAAAAGAATAGGACAACTGTATTGTGTTAGAAAACAAAAAACACTAAAATAGGTGTAAGTGTAGATCTGGATCAGCCCAAAAATGTGTTACAAACATGCACATGATGAGAGGTAAAAGTAAAGTAAATAAAAATAAATATTTTTATAACATTAAATGCTTCCAATATATATATATAAAAAAAATTGATAAAAAAGATTGACAGCGGTCTTTTTGACCACATATACGCAATCTACGTATCAAAACGATACGCAGATTACGTACAATAGCTACTACGCATGCGCAGTAGCTATTGTTCATTGAATTACATCTGTCTATGGAATTGGACGTAGTTCTGGATCCGGCCCATTGTCTTTAAGAAAGTCAAGCTATTGATTAAACCATTTCATCTTCAATATCTTTTATGTAAAAAATGTAGGGTGCTCAATGGGGTTCCTAAATATAAAGTATTTTTCATTCTGGCTATGTATGTCTAACAACACCTATCTATACCTTACTACCTCTTGCATGCTCTGATATATTTACTCTGCATTATGGCTCAAAAGATCACAATCTGGGCAAACTGCTCCCATCTTTACAAAAAAATCAAGCACTTTTGCTCAGGATCCTGACCTCTGAACAATTATCACCCCTGGAAATAGTGACTGATCCTACTGTATAACATACCCTACAACATTTTTTAAAGAAAAGTCGGTATACCCGGTGGGTGTGTCTGTGAAATGGGCATGGCATGTTCTGTAAAGGGGGTATGGCTTTCCTTCACTGTAATTTGCCTGTATGATTAGATGTAAAATCTCATTTTATACCTAATCATATGAGCTAAGAACTCACAGTAGAGTTCCATGTCACTATAGCAGTGCAGCAGAAGTCTGTCTCCACAGCTCTGCTATAGTGATCAGATGCTACTGAAGTGGAAAGTGAGTATATCGGGGGAGGGAATTACCAGGCAAGAACCCGGTACAGGAGCCCTTTTAGTCGGCACAGAAAGTTAAAAAAAAACGGTACGGTACTGTGCTGGCTAAATAGGTACAGTTGCAGTGTATGAAGTGAACATCTGTAATTATTTCTTTTACTACAGGTGGCCTACACAGATGAACTTCCTAGTTCTCCTTTGCTACACCACCTGTCTGATTCTCCTCCTAACCTCTTTTACTATTTTCTGACAATAATATACTACTTCTAAATAGATATCAAGTGCTCTAACTTGACATCTCCTTCTTAGATTGGACTATATTTTCTCAAGCTCTATACTATCAAGCCTGCAGATCTATGGCTCACCAATCTCTGGGCTTTTCTAAAAACAACTGAACATCACTCTGCCATTCAGGGACACTACAGTTTTTGTATATTTCTTTAAGACAATGATAATTATTGTTATGTGATTGTTTACTTTGCTTTATTATAAGTTGATCCTCATAAGGAGTACAAACTACAATTTGCCTTTCCCGTAACTATACAATTAAATATATATTGCTATAATATTCTCTGCATGGTCATTAAAAGGTATGTTCCATTCTCATGATCTTAACCAATCCTCTGATTTTCCTAGCTTTGCTGAACTCAAATAAAAGCTTAGAGTTCCCAACTCTCTGTTATACCAATATCTTCAATTCTGACACTTTCATACCTCAGTTAAATCTACTCTAACAAGTTGCCAACATACTGCATTCGAGTCTCTATGCCATAAGCGAGCCTTTTCCAGGGGCCTCATTTCGAACATATACTTAATGTTAACTCTGACAACCCTGGAGGACGGAGACACTCATGAAAGAGCCTGGGTACAGTGGCGTATCTACCATGGGTGCAGAGTGTGCAGTGCACACGGGCCCCCACAGACAAGGGGGCCGCCCGTGGCACTCACCCTGCACCCAATGGAAGATCCCAGTACCACCTATTTCTGTACAAACGGTGACGGTCTCCAGCAGCCTTCCGCTCCCAACAGTGCACTGCGCGCGGGTGTCACATGGGGATGTCAGGCGTGCGTGCACTGCGCAGCCTCATTCTCCTCTTCTGTTTGCAGAGCGTGAGGCTGCGCCGTGCACTGTTGGGAATGGAAGACTGCTGGAGACCGTCTCCGTTTGTATAGATATGGATGGGGTTGAGAAGAAGAAGAGGGGGGCCCGTCTTGGGAGGGGGGGCCGTCTGAGGAGGAGGGGGGGCCCATGTGGGGGTCTGCACACGGGCCCCTTCATTTCTAGAAACGCCCTTGCCTGGGTAGATTTAGAAGAACACTTGGATTCAAAGGAGTGGGAGGAGATCAGAGAGAACAAAGCTACATCCTCCCTGTGTGTTCGGAGTAAAGAAAATCAGTACAAATTATTATATCGCTGGTATCTAGTTCCCAGTCCGATCAAGGTACCTATATGCATATATGGTGGGGGTTTCTCAAAAACAGGTTGCTCTGGTCTGCTATTCTTCTTGAAATATCTATTCCTCTTGCTCCAAAATATTTCTTGCTCCCTCTCAGAATCCCTAGAGCCTCACAACATCAGAAAAGATTTTTTGCAGCACATGGTCTCAGCTGCCAACTCAGAAAATTGGCGTATGTGGTATGTCTACAAAATGGAGTACATGACGAGTATCATCAAGCTTGCTTCTAATGTGTTACACTTGACTTTGAACTGTCCTTTGTACCCCATATTCAATCTGTTTCTAAAAATATTTCCAAAATACAAACATATCTTTAGCAAGACACTGCTAAAACTCTAATTCATGCACTGATCATCTCCCACATTGATTACTGCAATGCTTTCCTTATTGGACTCCCACATTAGAGTTACCCCCTTAAGTCTATATCGCATGCAGTAGCAAGACTGACTTTTCTTGCAAAACATTAAAATAGAGCTAGTTCTCTCTGTCAATCTCTACACTAGTTGCCTGTTTACTACAGAATCAAATACCAAATCCTCTTACTAACCTATAAAGCCATAAATAACACTGCATCTGCATACATACATATCCTCACTTATCTCAAGATATAACTCAGCTCGCTTTCTCAGATCATCACAAGATCTACAATTCTCTTCTGCACTTCAAAAATGCTCTGATTCCCGATTACAGGACTTCTTCTGGGCTGCACCCACTCTTTGGAATAACTTATCTTGCCATTAAGACTTTCTTCTACTCTCCAAACTTTCAAGCGCTATCTTAAAACTCACCTCTTCAGAAAAGCTTATCAAATTCTTCATCCTTCTTAAGCTTTATTTATCATATTAAAAACCACTTTGCTTTCCCCTTTGCCTTTCTATTACATTATCAACAAAACCTGCACACTCTCTCTTTCTATTTTAAAATTCCCTTATCTCTGCTACTAACACTGCTGTGTGGCTGGATCATATAGAACACTTAGCACTTTCACCATACAACCTAGCTGGTCCATTGTGTGATATATAGCAATTGGCATTATGTGTCAAACCCACTTTTCTATAGAGTATAAGCTTGTGAGCAGGGCCCTCTTATCCACCCAGTCTGTCTGTCTGTTACTATTAAGTCTTGTTTATAATAATTGTAAAAAATTGTAAAGCACTATATATTTATATAAAAACCTGTTAATAGAAATAGGATAACAAATAAATCATCCATGATTCAGCTAGATCTTTTTGCAAGGTATGGGGACCTTGGGTAACCCACTTACAAACACTTATGTAGAGTCATATAACTGACCTAACAGACTTGAGTTCTCCTCTGTCCTTTGTTGCCCCTATCCTCTCCTCCTACTTCTTTAGTGGCTGGCCACATAATTTTTTTTCTTTTCATCTCACTCGTTCCATTTTTTTTTTCTTTTCTCTTTCTTTTTATTTTTCCTCTCACATTTCCTTATTTCTATATAAAGAAAAATGGGCTATACTTCTATATTTACTATTGCCTTTAGGTGCTTACCCTCACTCTTTCTTATAAATGTATTATAAAGGCCTGACTTTACGAATCATATTGAGGGCTACACCCCTCCAAAGCTATGATGTTACAGTGCTATTGCTAACAGTTGCTCTACCAATCCTGGGCTGTTGTTTTTACTTTATCACTGTGAATTTACAAAATGTATTTTATTTTGCCCTTGAAAAGTAAAGTATAAAGTGAGATACCACTGACTAATTGCCAGCAATTGGATGATTCTATCTTGTCAGCATGGATAAGAAAGTCTAAGAACTGTTTCCAGCACCTTGTGAAATCCATGCCACAGAGACATCAGACTCTGGAGCAAATGGGGGTCCTCTCCAATACGAGATAGAATAGGTGTAACAATAGTTCAAGCATATGTATAAAACTTACAATGTAATATAACATACACACGAGAAAATTGAGTCATTGTATCGGGTCCAGACTTCAGTCTGAGATCCAGCTGCACAGACATTTTAAAGTCTACTTATAAGAGGAAAGTGACCTCTTCTCTCACAGGTGGACTTGGCAGAATTTATGCTGCCATAGTCTTACCTTAAGTATAACATGCGTATCAGCTGTCTACACAACCGCTGATCTGCATGGAAGTATGTAACCCTGCTCACATTTGGGCATTTACATGCTCTCCTCCACCCACCTTACAGAGTTTAGGTGAGTGGAGTGGATGTCTTGCCCTGTTGCCCAGTTCTCCTAGCATAAGTAATTACGGGCTGGATCCAGACATAAGAAGGAGCTTGAAATTAAGGACCTGATTCACACTTAAGAAAGTTCTAAAAATAAGAACCTAA
>WWET01000007.1:1744265-1755761 GCA_011038615.1 Limnodynastes dumerilii
TTATTATTATAAAAACTAATCCATTTTTTTTGGGGGGGGGGATACCAATGTATGGACAGAAACCCACTCATTTATAGGATTAACAAAAGAACCCATAGAATACTTGTTGACAACAATAGAGATTACTCATACTCATTACTCATACTATTAATAAAAATCAATCAAATCCAAAGGGTAAAAAAGAGGAGACAAAAAGAAGGAAAGGGAAAAGGAGAGGGGAGAAGGGTAAACAGAGTTTTATTTCTCCAACTGTAGGAGGCATATCATTAAGATAAGTCTCTATTTTTATTGTGCATGTTGTAACAAATTCTAACATCTCATTTAGACCTTCTGGAGATAAACATTGCAGTTTGAAGATCCACTCTGACTCCTTTAAACACAGTTTGGAAAATCTATCCCAGCCCCGAGGAGTTGGGGCAATATGTTCAACCCCTAAAAGTCTAATAGTATCTATATTCCCACCCTGACATTCCAACTTGACAGTCTTTATACACCGTGTTTTGTACATTTTCTCATGATGTTTCTCCTATGTTCTTTAAACCTGTCCTTCAGTGTATGTGTGGTACATCCCACATATTGTAGTCACGTGAAGTTACTGAGGAAGTTTTGTGTGATATATATTTACAAGTTAGACATTGTCTAACCACATTTAAAGGTTCCCATAGGTTTTTTTGGGAGCCAGGTCATAATATTTAAGTCTTTAGATTTTATCTTGCAAGAAACTTGGTGATAAATAGTTCTATAAATCTTTGTTCTTCTTAAATATCACCCTAGATTTTTCAGGTAAGAGCTTTCCCAGTATAGTGTCATGTTTTAGGGGGGATTGGGTACCTGACTGCGCTGCCCCTACTAGGGAATTTTCTGATATGTATAGGCAGCTAGGGTAGAAGGCAGGGCTCCCTCTAAGTAAGCTCCAAAGCTAACCCTTTGGGGGTCATTAAAATGGTAAACACTAGATAGCTGCCTTGCGCCACATACAACAGACAGTAGGCTAAGGGTTACATATAAATAACCATTATTAAAGAATATGCAGTACCTAGATCGTACATAAAAATGGTAAAATTATTTAAACCGTGGTCACAGTGGGGAGTGGTCCTCAACCCACTGTGCATAATCAGTATAACAATCATATGCTCAAACAGCGGGGAGTGGGCCTCAACCCGCTGTATAGCTGATCAAGCAATAATATGTATTGACACAGAAGTGGGGTTTTTGTTCTCATTTTAACACAAACACATGCAAGGGCATTTATTTAAGGAAGAGTGACTATTATCTCTCTTTTAAAATTGTTCATATAAAATGCTTTTTGCATTTAGAAAAAAATGTATTACTTACTATGCATGTCTAGTTGAAGGATGTTAGAAAATAAAATGTGTCATTGTTATATACTTTTCATTTGAAAATCGATAGGTTATGTTATGAAAGCAATATTATAGCTAAAAGAAATATAATACATTCTTAGATGCACACCTGTTAAAATGTATCACATTCAAAAAATGTAATAAAACAGAATATTCCTGTTCATTTCTCGGTTTTTAATCATTCCTTCCTTTAGCATGTTTATTCAGCATTTAGCATTTTTTCACCAAGGACACAATGTCAAATATATTTTTGGTGTTAATCAAGCAGGGATCTGTGTATCGCTTCTGAGTGTACCATAAAATACTAAAATTCTAAGAGACATTAAAACTATTTGAATATTTTATTATTTTCTATTTAAATATCTAGTGCTCAATGTTACCAGCAATGCCAATCTGAAAAACCAGCATATAACCAAAATGACACATAAAGGTAAATAGGTCTATTACCATATTAAGTTCCAATTATTCAATATACCAGTATATTATAAAAAAAAAAAAAAAAATATTTTAAAGACAATCTTAAAAATATAACTTGTTTTCTTTGATCCTTTTTATTATTTCTTGTTTCAATCTTTGGAATTCTTAACAGGCTAGATAAACATTCATATATTATTGATATTAATATATTTTTTAATTTAGCTCTCAGAGATAGATATGTCACACCGTGGAAATGGATGACATGTCTGTTGTCAGTAATCATCCACAAAAATACATATTGTGATAATGTTTAAAACATGAACTTTTCCAAAGACTGACATCTTAGGCTTAGATTGACTGACAAGGTAATGAGTGTCATCATGACATGGCTGAATAGCTTTACCATACACATACAAAAGAAATTCTTTACTTAAGAAAGACTCTCTATGTTTGTTAGTATTCTATTTACTGTTGTCAACAAGTTTTTGCACAAACAAAAAGACTGAAAAACACCATAGTTGACACCGTTAATAAGAATATTGCTTAATAATACATCATACATTCAAGATGATAGATCTTTATTGTCCACAAAATCAGAGCAGTGAGCTGCCAAACTCCCTCATTGAATTGTGGTTTATTTAGACATAAGCAGTTTAGATCTGTTTAAATCCAAAAGATCTAAATTTGAGGGATCTTAGTTGGAGTGTGGTTTGCGGTACCATGGTCTTAATATTGAAAGACTATTGTACTACAGACTGCCGGGATCTCCAAGAGATGTGACACTCGGAGTCACAAAGAGGTTCCTGTTCCCAAAAATGATTTTTTATTTTCAAAGCTTTTCAAACAATTACAGCTGCCATTAAACTTGCGGCTGTATCCTGTTTGAAATACGCCCACTCGGACCGGCAACCGCATCCCCTGAGTGAAACCGAAGCATGCCTTGTTTCCTCCCACCAAATTCCAATTTGAAAATGAACCAAAATGTAATTTTCATGGAAATGACAGATCTCATGGTTTGGATTCTTCAGAAGAAGATCTCATATGATTTGACAGCTTTTTTGTGGTTAGGTAGTTGAGGAGAACTGTTTTCGCTTGTTATGGTGGCTACATAAGGCACCGATTTTAGAACTATTTCAGTTAGAAGAGTGGAGGGAAACATTTGTCTGTAGTGGCTATGTTGTCTGACTGAGCTAGTACTACTGTCCACTTTTGTGGAGTAGTATCATTCATCCGCTCTGGTACAAAAATATAAACCAACAGGTTCTCTTTTTTTAGGGGGTGCCTGAGGCCTTCATGACTTATATGTGACACAAGGGGTTAACCAAAACAGCACCATGGTCTGTTCTACAATGCCTAATGTCCTTTGGTGACCTCAAATATGACTTATTATCGGCATTCTGCCACCACCAAAATTTTTAGTGGAGGTCTGTGGTTCTCCTTTCCACAAATATAATTCAATTATACTTTATCACAATTATCCTAAACTCAAAATGATCTCTCCTGTTACACCTAAGTAGGGTTTAATGACTAAGCTGGTCTAACACGTAAGAAAGAGACATGAACTTATTAATTGTTATTTAATATGACAAGAGATCACAATGCTTACTTACAAAAAGGATAACAAAATTGTCATACAATACGCAAAACTGTTTTATGAAATAAAAAGGAAAAAGCGCAGAAAGACTTACCCAAAGATCCTCCCTGCCTGGGATTAGCAGAATATTTATATGAATCCATAGTTAAAAGATCCCATGAAGTGACAATTTCTGAATCTGGGGTTACACATTTAAAGACAAGACTTTACTACAACAGCCCTCGGGAAAAGTGACAGGTCTGCTCTGGTCATGTTCTGCCTTTTATGAAACCCAATATCCATTTATGCCATATACTTTCCTCTGCCAGAATATATGACTTCATGCAAGAATAGCTTCAGATCAGGCCATAAAACAGACAACAGAACTAGGCCAGAACAAGAAAAGAAGTCTGGGCCAAAAGGCCAATTCACATTTCTTACATACTGGTTTGATAGTGACTCCTGTTATGATACTGTGCCTTGTAAATTAATATTCACTTTTTCTACTACTAGTCTACTACCACAGTCCCTTTGTAGGGATCTAACTTACAGTAGTATTATTGACATGCTTTTTTCTCAATAAAAAAAAACAAAACTATTAAGGACTGTTACTTTTTCATAACATTTCCAAAATATAATATCAGCAACTGTGAAGTTTGCTTAAAACAGACAAAAAAATTGTTGGGGCACACTGCACATTATTGTGTGTGGCACTGTGTACAGTGTACATTACATTGTACAAGGCGTATCATCATCTTTTATTTTAATAATTACATTTTATTAATAATTGCTTGAAAGCAGAATTTTTCTAAGCCAGTCATGTGTTACAGCTGTCCGTAGCAATCTTCATGGGGTCCACTTGTTTTGTGTCAAAATGTTCTCCACAATTGAGCAGTCTACAGCACAGCTGCTGGTACTGCCAGTCACATTCATCTTCAACATGAACTAATAAAAATTGCCTAGGGATTAAAAGAAGGGGTAAGAAAGAAAACTTTACTATCCACCAGTTCTAAAACCTCAGCACAAACTAAGGGCCAGATGCAGACTTGCGCTCTCCAGATGTTACGTGCATTTTACGCACATAACTTCTATCGTACAGAACAAAGTTTCATACTATAGAAAATTCTCAGTAAGGGGCTGTGCTTTCCCTCCGCCCACAAAGGTGAGTGCCCCCCCCAGCATGCAGACTGTACAGTGTGGGATGGGTATCCCACATACATATGACTGCTGATCCGCATGTGTAAGTTGAGGCAGGCTTATGGCAGTGTAGCAGCCATAAAGCCAGCACAAGAGAGGGGAGTGACAGGGGGAGTTTACTACCCTCTCATGTTCGTACTGCCAGACCCCCGCATGTAAGAGTGGAAACCATATTGTGGACAAATTGCACATTGCCAACATACTATACACCACACAATAAGGCAAGGAAAGGTTTAGACCATATTTATACATACCATTTTATACACCTATATTTATGTACTGTCACATGCCTTAGAATCATCAGTGCAAAAGATATTCACAGAAACAGACGTGTATTTTCTGTAACCTCTAAAGCAGGTGAATCTTTGCCCAATATGAATATTAAGCCCCAAGAAAAATAGTGGGTTCACAAACAAGAGATTGAAGAAAAGAGTAATAAGGTGTCCATGAATAATGTGTGTGAGTCTGACATTTCTTTGGTTTATGTGACACATCAGTGTTACAATTTGTGCCAGGGATAAGCGCATTGTCCTGCTTGGGGAAAAGAATAAAGAAATCCACCTCCTTTGTGTGGAAATAATTTTCCCCAAATCCTGCCAATAGATGTAAAGGCAATTGTGCCGTGTTGTCACATAATTTACAGAAGCAAGGACAATTAGGCACTCTCTCCCTGTGATGTCATTTGCAGTGAGTTAATGCAACTTGTTCGTCCAAATCTGTAAAATATGTCACAACAAGCAGTCCAGCATCAGTTCCCAGGACCATGACCATGGGAAATCCCAGCCAAAGTAATCATCACTGGCAACACTTTCATTATCATCATCATCATCATCATCCTCATTAGCAATCAGGGGTAGGCCTGCATTCTTTTTTCCCTTAAGTAATGCACAAGCAAAGGGGCTGCTGCTGTTGCTGGCGATGAATGTTCATCATAGGGGTCAAAAAGACTCACTCTTTTAAATGACAATTGTCTGTGGATGATGGTGCTGGTGCCAGCCTATTGCAAAGTGCATCATTGAAGCCAGTTTTATTTTCAGCAACGGGTTTAAGGCTAACTAATTCAAAATTATTACTATTTAAATTTATTCTCAAAATATATTCATATATGGAAAGCAGAAAAGAAAAGCATGCCAGTCGTTCAAGTACAGGACAATTCCATCTTTCCATTATGCGCCCTGGCCACTGTGTTAACAACAACAAGTCATCAAGACGTACACGTGAAGCCATAAAATAGAAAGTGGGGGATGTTACCTTACTGCAGCACAATAGAGAATAATCTCCAATTTGAACACCCTTGTACAGCAATTAACAATCCGCTACTTTAGATGCCCACCCTCCAGTGTGTACTTGGAAAGAGTATTTAGCGTAGGCAGGAACCTTGTGAGTGATCGACATAGGAAGCTAAACCCTAATAATGTTGAGAAATAGATGTTCATTAATATTAGACTATTAATATATTAGAATATTAGAATATTAATATATGAGATAGTCACAGTGGATTCCAGTGGAGGTGAGCTAATATTTTGTGATAATCATATGATCAACAGTGATGAGGGTGTTGATAAGAAGGATGAAAAATGTATTCTTTTTATTTCTATTTATCTATTAATGTTTTGTTAATGTATTCTTTTGTGGGAGCTCGAATAAACCAAGCTTTTCAGCCTCAGCCTTCAGCCCCCTATTGCCGAAGTGCTTGGTTTGTTAAACAATGTCCAACGTAAGGTGGATGTGAGGACTCAAGGACAGTTTCTTGCACCACTTTTCGTTATGGACTTTGCCCACCTTTCTGTATTGGAGTAACTATTACTAGCCTGTTACTCAACCTAAAATCTCTTGTCATGATCTGGGGCCTGAGATTTCCAGGTTGATCAATTCTTGATCAATTCTTCTAATATAATGTGATATATTTTATTATTTTTCATACATTTAAAACAGTTTTCACTTGGAGTAACTCCTACAATCTATTGACTATATTGACTATTTTTCCACCTTGTTACATTTTTGTAGGGCAGCCACTAGACACAGCTTTAAGCCGTCCATGATCTACTAACCACATGATAACATATACTTAGCCAAAAGGGTAAGAAGGCAGACATCCAAGTATCATGATGTTGGATTCTAAAAAGTATTTGGCAGAAAATTGTATAAAAGACATATATGGAGTAACTGCTTCATGGTCAGTGATGGCCAATAGATTTTTTTATGGGAGAGGGGAAGATTTCATGCCCCTGATATGATCAGTCATTTATAGAGAGGGGCACAGGAAGTTTTTTTATTAGTCTTTTCTTTGCTTCCACTACCTATATAGGGTCGTATAGTTTAGTAAACTACCACCCTGCCTGCCTGCCACTGCTGTCATACTATAAAAAAAATCCTCAGTAAGGGGCTGGGCTTTCCCTCTGCCCACAAAGGTGGTGGTCACAAAGGTCGCATCACAAAGGTGATGTCATAATGCTGAAGGAGCAAAAATACATACATATTACATGACATGATTTTATCTGATTTAATCAATTTTTCAAAATAAAAAACAAATAACAAAAACAAAACAATTCAGACCATGAATTAAAGCCAAAACCAAAACTGAGGGTCAGCGCTTAGATCTAGACTTTAGTTTAGCATTGCAAATGATAATGATAATTTATATCAGCCTCCCGATACCTTCTTTAGGTGAATCCTTAATATCTGTTCATATATGTGTATTCAGGATATCTGTGTTAAAACAATTACTCTGCTAAAAGTTGCAGTAACCATAGTGAGGTTGTAGTTAGGCTGTCACAACAATTAGCCATGGGCCATACTTCTTAATGGAAAAGACAAAAATGACCATGGCATAAGTGACAACTAGCAACAAAGGTCCTGAGCTTCATAATAGGTTCCAGATTATATAATAGCTTGAAATGAAGCTTATGTCTATAAGAACACGTGCGTTCTGCTGTTTTTATTTATTGTTTTTTTTTCCATGTTCTACTTTGATTCATAAGAGTGGTATTACTGGTAGTGGGGGTATTATTAATAATTATATCATATAATTAAAAAATGTCAATTTTTGGTTAGCATAGATAAAATGCATGCTCACAGATCTTCTGTGTCTTACACTGTTAATCGAGAAATCAACAATATATTATCCAATGTTTTATGGCTGGTATTTAACCACCACTGTTACAATCAATTTGTAATTGAACACACTCGGAGCTTAGTACATCAGGATGAGGTATACTGTATTTATATGCAATATACTCTGTAAATGAGAAAAAATGCAAATCAGAATTTCAAAGACTAGCAAAAGAAATCTCCGATAGCAGTTTTACAAGGGCACCTAAGTCTAATCCTGACTATCTCAAAACAGAAACATGAATCAACACATGAAGACGGCTTATTATGCACATTTTCCCTAATCACCAAGGTATCCTTAAAAGGAAAAGGTCAAAAAGTCTATTGATAAAATCAAATCATGCTTCTATGCAGCAATGTTGTTTATGAAAAACATTCACATTTTGAACAGCTTGACTTTGGGCTCTGTAGAATATTCTAGCATTTAAATATTGTTACATTGCAAATGCTGATGTTGTACATATGATCTTAGTACTATCAGTTCTAAATCATATGGAAAGGAAGAGAACGCAACATATTTCTGAACAGGATGACATTTCTGTAGCTACTTTTCAATTTAAAGCAAGGTGTAACCAGACTGATGTATGGATTTTTAGTTATCTTGTCTTGTGTAAAGTGTCTATAGGGAAGCTTTTTCACATGAGTTTATTTATGTAATTCAGAAACCAGAGACATTGATTATTGACTTCCATCAACAATGGTCACGGATAGTAACATTAAATGTATTATGCAATACTTCTAATAAGACATTATGGGCCAGATCCAGAATGAAGAAATTGAACTGACTTACACATGCATTGTGTTGCATGTGGAATTCAGGCTCACACAGGGAGCTGGTGCACTCACTTTATGTATGAGATACACATGGTGGGTGAGCACAGGCATTTATCTGAATACTTAAGGTAGGGTCCTGGTCTCAATTTCACATGCAGGAGAGCAGGGGAAATGTCCTGTACTCCTGCATTGTAATATTGGATGCCAAAATGCATACAGTACATTAGCCTCTGCATGGAGGCTAACATACAGATTTACAACTATGGGGCTGGATTCAGAGCCCCGGACGTATTGCACATACGTCCTTCATTTACCGATAATAGCTACTATGCATGCGTAATAACTATTTTACGTAATCTACGTGTCGTTTTGTTACGTAGATTACGTATATGCGGTCTTTAGGACGGTGTATACGCAATCTACGTAACAAATCGATACATAGATTACATAAAATAGTTACTACGCATTCATAGTAGCTATTATCGGTAAATGAAGGACGTATGTGCAATACATCCGGGGCTGTGAATCCAATCCATGATCTGGATCAGGTCCTATCTTGTTATCCTGATGGGATTTATACTATTGGTGTAAAAAGCATGTGGAGGGCCCAGATGCAAAAAGATGCTTTGGTCCCCACAACTGGATAAGCCTCTGTAACCCCTTCTCTAGCATTGTGCAGTGACATCTCACAAGATGATCATTTTATATTGTGAGACGTTTACTGAAGCTCCTCTTTCCAGCCTGCTTTAGACCAGGGCCTGGTTTGTGCCATGGTATGAGCCGAGGGGGCTGTCCGTAGTCCTTCTCCTGCATTATGGTATGTTTATTTTGGATCAAAATATAAACGATAATAATCTAATAATCGAATTGTCAACATGTCTCTGGTTTTACATTGTTTGGTAAAGTGATACATTGTTGCTATTAATATTTTTGAATGGAGGTAATTGCTTAGCATGGGGCCTGATCCAGACTTAATAATGACAGAAAATTTACTTATGCGACATGCTTAAATCTGGCTGTGGGAACGCACTGCGTATGTGTGCAGCAGATGTTACGCATTGTAACTCTGATAGTACGTAACTTGTATTATCTCAGTATGATAGGGTGTGATATCCCTACGCAAGCCGAAAATACGCATTGTGGGTGGAAGGAGGCATTTAGATTGTTCAGTATGGGCTGAATTAGGCACTTACTTACTACAAGGCTTTACGTACGCAAGGAAAAGGTAAGGTAGGGTTCTGAACACATAAGTCAGCTGTGTTACCTAAGTGAGAGGGGGAGTGCATTGTCCTTAGTAGTGCATAAAACGTCCTGAAATCTGGATCAGACTCCATTTACACAAATATACTAAACAGGCAAACCCTTTAAACTGTATTTGTATGAGTTGCATTAGCAAATGCCTCTCAACTGTCTTGGAAGAGGGACGTAGTTCTGCATCCGGCCCATGCTTTTTAAGTAAAATAACTCTTTCAAATGAAAGTAAAGGTGCATAGATTACATTTCCCCAACATTGCTCAGTTCAGCCAAAGGAGGTATACCACTATAAGAGTGTATATGTTAAAGTAGACACTAAACCAAAAATGTATTGATTTAAAAAAAAAATGTATCTTTCTGTTTAATAAATTACAAATGAAAGGACACAATCTACATAATTTTCTTATTAGAATAAGTTATTTATATTTTTGTAGAAAAACTTTAGAACATGGTAACAATGCACACTTCCCTTATTATTATTTTACTATTTTTGGATAATAATAATAATAATAATAATAATAATAATAATAATACAATACATTAAAAACTATATAACAAATCCTTAGTTTCATTGGGTTACATACTCCCTGCACCCATCTCAGGGGATTTGCAGGGGATTTAAAATCAGATATAGTTTCTGTAGATTCTATTAATCAGTGGAAGGTATTTAACCTAACAACTACTTTGAAAACAATATCTTACTACTTACACTGTAGAAGTCATGTATATCATTAACATATAAAGTAGATAGACAGTTCTGACTAGAACTGTGCCCACAATCTGCCTCATAAGAATATAGATCAGTAGTTCATGTTACATATTTTTCAGTGTAAATTATAGCAACAGAGAGTTATTGGTCAAATGTAAACTTTTTCAAGTATTCTGGTGGATACTTTATTTATGTTTTTTAGAAGAATGAAATGTTGATATATGCTGATCAAGAAATTGTACCAACATCTACAATGTAACTAAAAGTAACAATCTTTGACCTTGGCTTACCCACATTTATTAATGTAATCAAGACAGGGTTCTGTGTGCCGCCACGAAAATAGCATTTTTGCAATACACACAGCCGGCAGCTAATTGTCAGCTGTGTCTATTGCGAAAATGGCCCCATTATAAAATTCACACCGCAGACCCGCCATAGGACTCAAGAGTTTATGACATTTCCAAAGACTGGACAGGTTAGTGCAGGGCAAGGGATGTAGTTTACCAGGCTAGTCTTAGGGTTAGGCTGTGGGGCGGATATGGAGCCTAAAAGGGGAGACTTAGGGTTAGGCTTTAGGGAGGGGATGGAGCATAGAAGGGGAGTCTTAGGGTTAGGCTGCATGGAGGGTATGGATCGCATAAGGGTAAGGTTAGGGTCAGACCAGACTGTGGGAAGGGAGGCTTAGGATTAGGCTGCAGGGAGGGGATGTAGCATAGAACGGGAAGCTTAGGGTCAGTCTGCGGGGAAGGGAGGGGAAGGGGAGGGTTTGGGTGAGATTTAGCATATCTAAGCACACAAAACCCTACTACATTATTATAAAGTTGTTTCTTTACTTCATATTCTATTTAGCATTACAAAATGCATTCTGGTGATAACTTAATGTTGTTGATACTACTCAATGATCTCTCTTTGATGTGGCAAGTAATGGTTTTAAGGGAATACAATCAACTAATGATTGCACACGGTAACATCTAAAAGTTGTTTCTTCATATTCTATTTAGCATTACAAAATGCATTCTGGTGATAACTTAATGTTGTTGATACTACTCAATGATCTCTCTTTGCTTTGGCAAGTAATGGTTTTAAGGGAATACAATACA
>WWET01000007.1:1770354-1782533 GCA_011038615.1 Limnodynastes dumerilii
CTGGAGGACATCCCCTCCAGCGTCCCTACGGCGCTACTATGGACACCCGATCTACAATCGGGCGTTTTCATAGTAACGCCAGGCAACATCTGCCCGGCGCATACGCATTACGGCTATGGGCGCCGTACTAGCGACGGCGGCCGTAGCTCTGGATCAGGCCCTATGTTCCATTGCAGAAATAAAGGTACTGAGCTAAATATTAGGTACTGGATGAGGTTATAATTGAGACATTTTACAAAGGTGAATATGTAGGAAATATATTTTGTAAATGCATTTTGCAAAATAGAAGTTAAGAAAACAAAAGCATTCCTGACTCATTATGGACTTATCAAAATAGACCCTATTTTATAGGTCTTTGTGGGTTTTTTTTATTTTTTATTAGAGGCTATATTTAAATCTACTAAGTTTATATAATGAACTATGTTGTTTGCACTTGCATAATCCACTAGACCAGATCTTTGATATGGTATGGTTATACTCAAACCGCATGCTACATTTTAAACAATGTGGATCATATTCAATAACATTTAGTGTATTATTATTACTACCGCTATTATTATCTCTTAATTATAGGGACCCACCAAAGGTCCACAACATTGAACAAAGCACATATATCACAACATATCAAAACAATACAACAGTTCATTGCCACTTATCACAGTGTATTTTATAAAGCAAGGTGACAGCCATGTAATAAGGAGCAATTATCACTGATTTGTACTTGCTGCAATAAATAATAGCTAGAAATTCCAAAGAGCATTGGTTGCTATAGAAACCTAAGTGATTCAATAGTCTTATCCAGTACCAAATAGGGACTGGTAAAGACAAAATTATATATAACTAACATAGCTTAGTGCTGAAAGTCTAACTTTACACCTCTGTTGTATGGCTATCGTGCTGTGTTGTTGACAGGACCAGTAGTTTGAGGGCTGAAATCATAATATGGCTTAAGCAGTGCTGATAGATGAATCTACTATATGTCTGTCAATCTGGTTGCATTGGAGTGTTCTAGTGGAAGTTCTCCCTGTGTTACTTTAATTGAGTTAGACACAATGGGGCAGATAAAGAACAACGCTTCCGTGCAAATTTACGCCTGGCGGACATGTAAAATTGTGATTTTGTATGTACTGCGCATGCGCACGACAGGTGACACTTTACGTAATGTAATGTAACTAAGCGTATGGGTCATTCACGTATAAGTTGCGTAAATTCATACGTGGGGGCGCGCCATTTTTATGTGAGCCAAAAGTACACCTAAATGACGCAATCTAGGCGGGGTTTTTTATTTAAATTGTACAGTATGGGTGTGCTTAGCTGCGTAAGTCTGCGTTGCTTATTCGTACCTGTGCGGACGAGAGCGGTTACGCTGCCAAAAGTTATGGTAGGGTTTGAATAGCGGAAATCGGTACGTACATTCAAGGGGTGTCCCTAGGGGAGTGCTAAGAAGGTACACACGCGAAAATACGCTCCGCTAGTAAAATGATTGCAAGCTGGGTTCTGGATCTACCCCGATGAGAGATTCAGGGTAGGAAAACACACTTCTGGAAGTGTCAAGTGCTATGTATTTATTAGTCGATATAGTAAAACAAAATATTGTGTGAGTGCATCTAATGGTTGCCAAGCAACACAGGGTAAAGTCTGAGAATAAAAACAGAATGGTACAAATCGTATGCAATGTCAATCCATTTCATACCCTCTGCAATACATGCTTTCTCAAGAGATGTATGGTCTGGGGGGGGAAGGGTTGTACTTGTGGAGGGGGTGGTTCATAGTGATGATGACTGTTCACTGGCTGGAGAAAGGGAGTTTGACAGAGGCATAGCAGGTAGTAAATGAACACAAGATAATATTATAAATCAACAATATGAATGGTAAGGGAATATATGTTAAATGGTATATGATAGGATGGTCTTGATTTACAAATCTATATTAAAGCCTTTAGGGATTAGATTCTGTAGACTGTAAATTTACCCAATCTCTGATTTGTTGATCTGTGGGAATTTGTCTCCATCTCTCCAATTTTTCTAAACCTCTCAATGCCTTGAAAATGTAGACACTGAGGGTCTTAGTTGCATAATAATTTTAAAGTGTTTGACACACTATTTTGCTCATAACATTTCCAAATGTTTCTGATATGTTATGCTATGTGGGTTTTCATGGGTCTAGTGGTTCTAGCTACATCTGGAGTTTGCATGGACACACCAGCATGTAGATCACATCTTTTGAGGTAGGTAATAGTATCACAGATTTGGTAGGACAGACCTGTGACTGTTGAGGTGAATCATTTGGTAGACTATGTCTAGTAGTATTGGAGAGTTTTGCAACTAAGACAGGAGCTACAGTCATAAAACAAAGGGGTTTGTTGAAGACATGATTTGTTTGTTTCAATACTTGTGGTTTCTCACTAGTGTTTTGGTATTGGTAAGGGGCCATTTTGACTCACATATTCTATGCTTATAACCGTAACATTCCCCTTGATATATTGGACATACCTCTCAGAACGAGAGAGCTACTGTACAGAGAGACAGTCAATCGCGTATTACCATACTGATTAATAACAGATATGCAGTGGCCACCTTTACATTCAACAGACCAATTAGAGAATTAACAATATGTCATTTTACAGACCGACATCAGTAGCTGAAGTCATGAACCACCCACTGTACAGTAAAGCTGTCAGCTTTGTTACTATTGACAAAGTGGCTCGACTGTCCATAAATCTGTGATCAATCCAAACGTTTAAACACAAAGTTTCTTTTAAAAACCCATCTTCCCCTTTAAATTAGCGAGTCCAAGTACATGCTGTGTAACTGTGAAGATAATCAAAAGAGGGGGAGGCACTTCATTGTGTAAACCTTTTTATTAAAATCAACTACACCAATAACACCAATAAAATAATATGTACCGGAGCAATTCTTGATCCACAGCACAACAATAAACAAACAGAGGCAGTAATGGAGCACCAGTCGGCATCTCCATTGCATGGACCATAAGGAGGCTCCAATCGTTCTAGTGTTCAGTCCAGGCTGGGAGTAAGTGCTGCACATTGCTTCCAGCTGATCGAATTGAGAGGCACAAGTGCGCGTTTCTTCTACGCGTTTCATCGAACCACGACTTTGTCAGGGGGAGTCGTGGACTTTATATATTTAAAGTATATCCTTATTCTGCTTTTAATAGTCATGGTAAGTTTTACTAAAAGGTAGCTTTTAACTAAAACAACAACAGGTAGAACAGAAGTACATTAGGAAAATTTACACATGAGGTATAACTCAAATGACTAGATTTTCTGAATGAGTTTTTGAAGGTCCAACTCCTTGATTTAAAAAGCAGTAGTTGTAGTGCTTATGGAAACATTTTGGGCCGTATGCAGAGCTCCGGCCGCATTTGCAGACTGCGTATACGCAATCTACTTTGCAACAAGTAATGTAGATTACGTTACAGAATTACTGCGCATGCGCAGTAGAACATATCAGAAAACTCTGCATACGGCCCTTTATTACAAACAAAAAAATAAAAAATTTGTACTATAAATATTGAGGTATCAGGTCTTATTTAAACTAGTGGTTACTTCGGGCCTGATCCAGAGCTACGAAAATTCGCACGGCGGGCGAATGCGAACGTACGCTCGGGCGTATCAACATGCACGCCCCTAACACTCCCATAGTAAAGTACCTGCTTACGGCGGCTATACCCTACACTGGGTACGACCGTCGCCCGTACGAAAATTCGCAGAAAATACGCTGAGCGTACGGGCTTAGCACGCCCATACTGTACAATTTAAATGGCTATCCCCGCCTCCCTGTAGTAAAACGGGCGCCCAGCCGACCATCGTAAAAAAAATACGCCCCGCGAGCGAAAAATACGCTATCAATACGCCCGCTATTCGCTCATGACGCTCGGGCGACCGGAAGCTGTCATACTGGGCATGCGCGTTGCGAATTTTTAGCCGAATTTTCGCTTACGATGAGCGTACGCTCGCTTGCGGTCGTTGCTCTGGATCAGGCCCTTCATCACAGGTTTTTGGGGCTGGTCCTGGAATCAGAAAAAGGTTCATGTATAGCAATAAAGGTGGCTTACTTAACCACACATATAAGGAACCCAGCAGACCAAGATAAAGACATTGCATTTTATAAGTCTTACTGTTGATAATAATATACTATGTTTTATGCTATTTTTCTTTGTTCCAAATTAGAGATCATTTTATTTTAAGGCACAGTGTATTCATTGCTCTATACTACTAACTATTTGCCACTCCATGGTGCTTTAGTATTTTGTTATACAATTTTTTTGTATATGCCATAATATTCAGAAGATTCTTGATAGTTAAAACTGCCTCTTGAGTTGTTGGCTCATATGATTTGAATTTTCTGATTTGTACTGTTGTGAGTATTTGAACTTTTTTGTCATTCTTGTAAAAAAAGGTGTTAAAATGGTGGTGTGCGACTAAAATCAACCCATTTGGCATCTAGCTGAAGTAATTTTGCACATATAACCACTCAATTCTAACTTTGTCATTTTGTATTTATCTTTTTCAGTACAACATTGTTTTTCCAAAGTACAAATGTGTTACTTTTTATGGCTTTTGTACCTTACTCTTAATCAACCCTACTATATCCACTATATCCAAACATTTTAAGATACAAGTACAAGGTGCTCATTTCAAATGTGTCCTAATAAATAATCAAATAGAAAATCATACATTTTCAAAGCCACTGTGAATATTGTATATATACAAATATTTTATAAATGTATATTGATGCATTTTAGTTTGTACAATGATTTAAAATGTGGAAAATAACATTTCATGTAATATTTGTCAGATTTTGTCATGTATAAACAATTCAGTAATTTAAGTTATTTCCATTTAATAAAATAATATTTAATGTTGATAATGATGACGATGATGATTATTTTAGTTTACTTTACAGTAATAGATGTGGTTTTTTTTTAAATCTCAATAGAGGTTTTTTATTTTTGGAATATTAATGCATTGTGTTAACGAACAAGTGAAAGCCTTAGGTAGCCTTGGGTATTGTGTACTTTAGATTGAGCTTCAGCAATTCACTACCTTATACCACATGTTTAATCTTTACAGACTGCAACACAAATATGTTAACAAGATAATTGGAATGCACAAAACATTGAATGCTTTTGAAATGTCTCCATTAAATCGTTTGGGTTATGAACTTTTGTGTGTATAACTGTATTAATGATTCTTTTGTAGGAATGCTACATAAAATATTTTCTATCAGTATGCCGTGTAGTAAGCAGAAATGTAAGGAATGTAAATAGTCAGGGAACAGTTGTAGTGAACTAAACTAAAGTTTTATTTAACGCTTTGAGCAGAACTTTAAAACATTAACAGATAAGCAACTACTAGTAGACCATATTCATTTAGCTAAATACATTATACCACAGTTTTTGCTACCTAAAACTTTCTATATTTATTTACTTACTTATTTATTTATTAACAGGTTTTTATATAGTGCCAGCAGATTACGTAACACTTTACCATATTTAACAATTATTATAAACAAGACTGGGTAGTAACGGACAGACTGGGTGGGCAAGAGGGCTCTGTTCACTAGCTTACACTCTATAGGATTAGGATATAGGCCCGTATTCAGAATACAATGCATGCAGAGCAGTAAAAATCGCTAAACACAGGACGTTTATGTTATACACCCGGTACTCTGAATACAGGCCCATAAGGCATGATTAACATATTCTATTAAGTAGTTAAACATGAGTATGGTTTATTACCAACATATTTCATATTTCATCCTGAACAAAGAGCATATTAAATAGTTTGAGATACATATATATTTTTGTACTTACCAACCCATACTGTGTGCATATTGATGCCCTGGTCTTCATCAGATGTAATCCATAGTCATTTTGAATTTTGATTGAAGCCCTTGATCCTCTCTTGATTTGTAACAGTCTGTTGATTAAAATGACAGATAACACTATCTAAAATATATTGTATTAAATAAAACATCCAACAAACAATTGGTGAAAAGTTTAAAGCCAAAAGAGTTAAATCGAAAAATGCAAAATAGTTTTCCACTACTGACTAGCAGAGACCATTTCAATTAATGAGATACATAAACAATAATGGCAAAATACATTTTATCTGATAAGACCTGACCCAGAGCTGTGCTTATTCCTTTTAAGGTGTAAGAGTAATGGTTTTTATCATGACAAATGTCCATAATGAGAGTGAACAACAAAAGGAGCTAATATCTACCTATTTCCTCCTCCGTGTGCTGTGCACTAGTTGACTGGGGTGTTCCGTTGTATTAAAACTTGGAAAGTAGGTGTATTAGTGCTACTGTGAGCAGCCATGTTTTTCTGTGCTTCCTTCAAAAACTCTGCACCAGGGCTGGTGTAAGTAACAGAGGGAGTCCCTGCTGCTTTTAGAAAGTTCCTTTTCGGCTGTCTCTAATTCAAATAGGCAGCCTTTTTAGAATGTATTTTTATGAATGGGTGAGTATGCCAATTTGCATACTTACCCATTCATTTTGGCAGACCTGCCACTGATAGCTCCGAAGGAGGGTTAGGGTAATGGAAGAAGAAGGTTAGGGTTAGAATTAGGGGAAGGGTTGGGGTTATTTTTTTTACTTTCCTATCGTATATCAGAGCACTGTGTTCGGTGCTCCGGGGATCGATTGTTATCCCAGCCAGTTCGAAATGGCTCTATCAAAATAGGGGACCCACATCTGTTTGCATTTTTCAAATGCAGTACTAGCCTGAGGTGTATATACAGCACTCAGTACTAGCCTGAGGTGTATCTATGGAACTCACCAGGGGCAACTACACATAGGAGGGGCATGAAGTTGGATCACTTGGTGCTAACTTGGATTTTAGGTTGACCAGCACTTGTGCTGGTGCTGCCATTCATTTTCAAACTCCAAGCTGGAACTGGGTTATCTGAACTGCAGAGTGAATATATCCCTGCTCATCTGTTGCAGTAGGAGACAGGGTTTGAATATTCACTCACTTCCTATAAACACAGCCATTTGTGCTGCGTGCTGGCTGCTTCTGAAGAAGAGGGAAGTCACAGGAGAGGTGAGTGACATCTTAACTGCTGTACAGTCATTATAAGCACAGTATACCATGAATTATGCTAAAAAATGGATGCTATATGATTACCACAGGTCATACAGTGAACAGACTACAGAGCTCAATCAATAACAATGTCTTTCTTTTGTTATAGAAAATGGTTCCTTCAGTTTCATTTATTTGTGACAGGTGCTTCCTCTCCCTGCTATGTAAAAAGCAGACAGTTTGCTCCCAATTTGCTGAGGTTAGTGGGCCTGATTCAGAGATACTATATTATCGCTATTTAGGTGCGTATATTTAGGATCTTAAGAAATTCGCATCATTGCGCATGCACAGTAATAGTGTAACGCCATCTACGTAGAGGTTAGGATCCTAAATTCGGTAAGCGCGGACCTGTGAATCGATCGCAAGCACTTAAGATCCGAAGTGCTGCGTAAATATAGGACACGAAGGATTTGCATAAATATGGGCGGGGGGAGGCATTGAGATGAAGGAAAGTGGGCGCGAACAGACACTTAGGATCTTAAATAAACGCAACTAATTCACTTAAGATCTCAAATGACAGCGCAGAGTTAGGGTTAGTCAATGCTGGTCTAACTTTAAGATCCGCCGCTGTTTGCAAGGGAGTGACTGTTTAATCAGTGGGATGTACCCTGCTCCGAACTGCCGCTTAGTTGCGTATATATAAGATCCCAGCGGCGGCGGATCTCTGAATCAGGCCCTAGAAGAGTAAGTTAGGTGCGGATCTGTCTACACCTAACATATTTATATATAAACAAAAGAAAGGGAGTGCTTCATAGTGTAGATATATTTAGTAAAACATATTAAAATCACCAGCACTTATAGTATTCTGCGTACTGGACACTTGTAAATAATGCACTGGTACGCAGAATACTAAAAGTGCTGGTGATTTCAAAATGACCATTCGGTCACTAGGGGGCAGTCATTTATATTAATGATGGCGTCAGAAACGCTATAGCACCAGTGTAACTGACGTCATCATTGACATAAAAGACTAACCCCTAGCGACTGTATGGTCATTAGGAACAGAAAGGAAGATGAAGAAGGAGCCTGTCCCCGTCGTGTCAAGTACCGAATAGGGTGAGGAGCGGACCAGAACACCGGGGATGCCACTGCAATCATCCGGAGGACAGTCTCCAAGCAACTGGACAACATGCAACTCATAAAGCAAGTCTTCCCAAGAAAGATGACAGCAAAAGGAGAGTGACAAAATCTTTTATTTTTTTTATCCACCACACACTGCATTCATATACAGTTAGTATAGGACACGGTGGACAATGGAGGTAAGTGCAAACATTAGGAGACATTATTAGTCAGGGGAAATGATTTTACATTTACACTTAGATTAATGTGTTAATATATGTTTTGTGCAAACTGTATTTTATTATAACACACACCACACACAACGCAGCATGGTTAGAAGTCTAACCATGCTCACTCTGATATTACTACAAGGCTAAGCAATGCTTGGCCTTGTAGTTCTATCAGCAAAGCTTAGCTAAGTCTTTCAAGCATGCAGCACTTGTTTTTTTTTTTTTTAACACCCGCAAGTAGCCGCAATTTTTTTCTAGGACAAATCGCGGTGCTTTTCTATAGAAAACCACCGCGATTTAGCCCTTGAAAAATTGCTGCAACTTGCGTGAGTTTAAAAAAATCGCTGTAAAATCACAGCTTAGTGAATTTGGTGAATTCACGCTGCAAATCGGTTGTAATTCGCGACGAGATCCAGGGATTTAAAATGGCAGGATAAATTTGCCTTTATTAAATATACCCCTTAGTGTGGCATGCATCTCTCAGTCATTATACTAAACCATACTGCTTGATGATCACTGGATCCTAGGTTCTCACCCACACTTACTTCTGAGATTTTGTCACCATTTGTAAGTACCAAATCTAAGATGAATTCTTTGTGAATGGGCTCTTTGACCAGTTGCTTAAGGGGCACTTCCTGTAATGAATTTAAAATGTCCTCACTTCTAAAATAGCTTGCTGAAGACTCTCTAAAAGAGCTTGCTGAAGACTCACCCCAGTTTACATCAGGTAGATTAAAATCTCCCATGATTATTACCTCCTCTTTTAATGTCATTTTAGCAATATCTTGCAATACAATTGTCAATTTCCTCCTCTTGCCCTGGTGGCCTATATATCACCCAGTATGAAGAATAACCCCCTGGGTTTCTATGGTTACCCAAAGTGCCTCAATTTTTTCTCAAATACTCCCTATTAAATTTGAATTTAACCCTTCCTTAACATACATTAATACACATCCTCCAATTATTCCTACTCTATCCTTCCTAAAAAAAATTATAACCTGGAATAGCTGGGTCCCAGTCCATTGACATTATTGCTATTAGTTTAGGGATTTTATATCCTAAGCTCCTAGCATTTGCACATATTGCTCTGAGAGGTTGCATTATGATTCTCTTATTCTTCTGTTTTTTTATTACTAGATATGTTATGGTTTTTATGTTTTCTTTTTCATTAGTTCCTGTGGCCATGTTATCTGTCATTATTGACTGTCCACACAACACTTCTTGTATCACTGCCCCCCTCTCTTAGTTTAAATGGTTTCTAATAAAGCATTCAAACTGCTCACTTAGAATATTTGTTCCCACAGAAGATGGGTGCAAGTCAGCTTTTTTTATGCAAGTTCCAGTTTAGCCAGATGGCATGGCTATGATTTATGAACCCAAATCCTTCCTCATGACACCACTTCCTAAACCCCAGATTGAAATGCGCATCATTCTACCTTCTTCCAATCTGTGTACTGGCAGCACTTCAAAAAAGTCACAATATTTGCCACATGCTTAAGAGCGTTTCCCAACTTTCTATATCGGTTCACAACTTTCTATATTCATCTTTAACAGCCACAACTCCAGCATTGGCCAAGTCATTTGTCCCACGGTGAATAATGATATCAACCCTCCTTTCCTTGCTCACTGTCTTTAGAATATTTAAAATGCGCTTTTTATCCTGTAGAGCTGAAGCTTCAGGCAAGAACTTCACCTGATTCCTAATTTCAGAACCTCTTTCAGCTGGATACCCCTAACAATAGAATCCCCCACAAGAAGTGCAGTCCTTCTCAGGGATTCCCTTTTCCCATCAAGTTCCCTCAACATCTCATGTTCTACATTACCTTCTGTAATACACTCCAGTCCTCCAAGAGCTGCATATGAGTTTTGCAATGGCACAGATTGTATAATGATTGTACGCCTCCTGGGAACTCTCTGAGGCAATAGTGACATCAAAGATACAGACATCCTGCATAGCTCACCATGCATTCTAGCTAACTCATCCCGCAAAAAAGAAATTTTCTGACAGATTAGACAACACCTGAGTTTCCAAATAGTTTCATGCAAAACAAAAGCATCACAACCACTGCAATGCACAAGATCAGACATTCTAGAAGTTTTATTTTAATTAAAATTAGCAAACTTTACTATAATAACAACAATTCACACAAATAATTTAATTTAATCCAGCCCTAATCTACCCTAACTCCAGTTACAACTCCTAGATGCTTGCAAAATCAATGCTTCCAAACCAGGCTATGAAAACCAAGCAGGTTACACCTTTGCAAGTTTTAACTATACCCCCTTTAATTTAAGTCCCATGCTGCAATGCGAGGGGTGAAGAATATATATATTTTTTCTCTTTATTTGCATGCAGGGTAAATACTTAATTTTGCTTATTGCAAGCAACTACCAAACAGTTGTCATTTATAATAAGTAAGTTCTGAAACGCTACACTCAACCAAATCTTCCTCCCCTGCAGCCCAACTTGGTACAGCCGAGGTTTACATTTCACATTTTTCTTCTGTTGCTCTCACTTCAGGACCAGCTCCACGGTGTAAATATATTTCGAAGATACACTACTAAGCTAATAAATAATAGTTAACATGAAATTGAAAGCGTTATACATTTAAAATTATTTAGCACAATTAAAACACTATAAACAAGCAAATTTGACAATGGTGTTAAGTATGGGTAAGTTATTTACTTGTTTCCTATTGTGAACTAATTAATACAAAACAAGTAATGGTAGCTGTAAGTAGTCCTCAGCGTAATTATTTTATTACTTTTCCACTCGCTATGTCCACGTAATTGCTTCGACACCATACTGAGAACACACACTGTTATAATAGCTTAGTACATTTTTTTTTTGGTTTTTTTTTTAATTGACTCAAGCAGTCAACAGCACCAAATGCCAAAGCTATAACTGACTTCACAATTCTTTTAGATCTATACATTTATCAAATGGTCTAATACATTTTTGAAATAAGTATACCATAGCTTTTATTTTATTACAGAAAGCAAAAAATGGCACAATAAAGAAAAAGCACATTGAAAAAGCAGAGATACTATGATTACAATGAGGCCATTTGCTTTGAACTAACTGTACTTGACTAGGATAATGTGCTGAGGATTGTATGTGGCAAGCCCACAGGAAATCCTTTGTGTTTAAGTTTTAAGAAAAGATTTAAACCATTATTCTAACAGCCTACAATATATTGAAATTTTAGGTTCCAAGCAGGATAAATTGAACCTTTTTCATACTTGTGACCAATTATTTATACTGTACAATGTACAATACTGTTCTTTAGAATATATGATCAAAAATATGCATTTACACAGTGTGTCTTTCAAGGCAGTTTTTAGCATATTTTAGATGTAAAGATAACATTTTTAAAGCACTGACAAAGAAACCATGCCTAAAAGTGTATTGTACATTGAAGCTTTGTTGAACAATATAGATTTAAGTGGCATCCTTGTGACTCACTAGAGACCATTCTAAGCTTTGTTGCTACATAATTCAGTCACAGCTCTACTGCACATGTTTGTATTTTTCTTCAGTTGAAACCACACATTACTTAAACAATTGTCTGATATTTAGTATAATCATAGAAGAAATACCATGTATCATGCTGACTTTGTTGACATCTTTTATTTAAAACAAAACTATTTATTTTTTATTTGCATAAAAGCTTCATTTTATGAATTCATTTATGGACATACCTATATTTATAGAGATCTACAACATAACATAATAATAATAATAATAATAATAATAATAATAATAATAATAATAATTTT
>WWET01000007.1:1785764-1806507 GCA_011038615.1 Limnodynastes dumerilii
ATATATATAATTTATTTATTTATTTATTTTACATCTAAGAGAATACTAATGCTGGTTTTCTGTATAATCAGATGTATATAGTGCCATAATATGTATAGGTAATGAAGCCCAAGCTCTGATAAAGACACTTTATGATAATATAATACTTTATTGGTAGCTCTTTCCAAATTTAGAAGATATGGCCCTAATGGAAATTAAAGGAAATGATATCACTTAAGCTGGTTATTAACACTGGTCATTTTCAGTAATGATCCGATATTGTTAACTGTTTTAGCCAGCAATTATTTAAACAATGTGTAATAGTACACACACACAAAATGATCCCCTGCAGGGCCATTATAATTTTGCTCCCATAATGCATTTCTTTAAGAGTCATTCATTTAGAAGCGATCCTGCCTCCTAACATGCAAACCTATGCAGAAAAAGTACAGCAATTGTTGCTGACAGCTTAGGACACAGTACACACTGGCAAAATGGAAAACATGTCATTTCATCCTTGATCTGAAAAATTAGGAGTTCCCAAAAGCCTATTCAAACAATCAGAGGCTGCTTCCAATGATCCTGCACATCACTGGACAGCACACATAGGTAAGATGTTGGCTTAAACTGTTGTTTATCATGTGATTTGCATGATAATGGGCTAAAAATTCCCCAGTGTGTTCCCTACTTTAGACAAATCTGCTTAATATAGGACAGTAGTTGATGATAAAATTTTCTAACTTTACAAAATTATATAAATGAATAAAATTATGAGCCACAACAGATAATTATCTTATTCAAAATAACCTCGCTGTTTTCAGGCAAAGGGATGTAATACAAGCCTGATCCCCTGTGAGATCGACAACAGTACTGTCAACTGTCAATGATAATGCCAAATCGTATTATAGCACTGTACAAAGAGGAGGGTTTACTACAATACCAGCCGTTTATATCCTGATATAACAGACCAATATCTATCTACATCCCATTTTACTGCCTGGCCAACGAAACATGCATTCAGTTTGCTACACTCCTGTCAGTTTAAGCCACCCAGATCAATTTTGTATACACCCATTAGATGCCAGATGCCGCACTGTGAAAGAACGAACATATCAGGATCACAGTGGTACCAAATGCACTAGCTATATGATCATATAAATATATTATCATATAGCTAGTGCATATGGTAACACTATTATGCCCCATACTTCCAGTACAGATCTGGTTCCTCTGCATCCTGACTTCCATACTGGAAGTGGGTGAGGGGCATGTATGTACATGGGCATGCTAAGCGTCTTCTATACTGTACTCTACATCTACCTCATGTAAAAGGTTTTGAAGTTTCAGTGCAGGGGTTTGGTGGAATTCCTTGCTAACGAGTGGAGGCCATTGGATTCAGACTTCTGTCACCACTGTCATTTACAAGGTGAAAGAAGTCTAGATTCGGTCCTATGTTACTAATTGTTGGAATTAGGATTGTAATGAGATCCAATAAATTATCATTTTGATTTTATCTTTATTTTTTTTAAAGTGGCATTTCATTGTGTACACACTAGTAACTCAAAAAATATCAACAATATTGTTTGTGTTTTCCTTATGTCATATACACATTTGTAAATTGTCTTTAAACTAATCACATTCTAGGACAGAATTCATCAAATACACAACTAGCCAGTTTATAAATACTGATGATTTTTGTCATGGTGTTTTGGAGATCTCCAGAACCAAGTCCAAGGGCCTCATTCATTAAACTCGATTTTGCATCACGGGCCATCGCGGCGATATTGCAGCGATTTTTTAAAAAACATTTTGGAATTCATTAAGACCATCAGGCGATGGTCTGCGATGTTTAAAGGGCTAAATTGCGGTGATTTTCATTAGAAAACCACCGCGATTAGCCCTTTAACAAATCGCGGCAAATCACATGTTATGGCAAAAAACCTAAGTGCTGCATGGCTGAAAGTCTTAGCCATGCTGTACAGATGGAACTACAAGGATCAAAAAAAATAAATAAAAAAATTAGAAAAAAAACACAACACATACATTAACCCCTACATTGCTAAAATAAAGTATGCATGTAAAAAAAATATTTTCTTATTAAGATGACCAGGTCACTAGGGGGCACTGTTTTTATACTAGAGGTGACGTCAGTTACAGTGGTCCTCTACTGTTTCTGATGTCGCCTCTAGTATAAAAACAGTGCCCCTTAGTGACCTGATCGTCATAAGAAGAAGCACCAATGGAGTTCAGAAGCTCTTCTGCATCGTGGCAACAAGAGAAGAGGATCCAAGGAAGAAGAAAAGACCAGAAGACATCGTAATAAGAAGAATTGAAGGCTTTCCAAGATGCGGACATCAAATAGTGAGTGTACAAATCTTTTTAATTAATTTTTACACACGATACATTGCACACACTTCACTTTAATTATGAGAGATGACCACCAAAGGTAAGTGCACTCATGTAGGGAACATTGTTAGTTAGGAAAATATTTTTTTTACATGCATACTTTATTTTAGCAATATAGGGGTTAATGTATGTGTTGTGTTTTTTTTTTCAATTTTTTTTTTTACACAGTACCCGCAGCGCTGCATGGTTACAAGTCTAACCATGTTGTGCTGATAGAATTACAAGAATCAGCTTTGCTGATCCTTGTTGCTTCATCAGTACAGCATGGCTACGGCTTGCAGCCATGCAGTGCTGAGTTTTTACACACACAAAAACACATGTCTGTTATACGGACATGTGTTTTTGTTGGTCAACTGTGTGCAATGTATCGTGTGTAAAAATTAATTAAAAAGATTTGTACACTCACTATTTGATGTCCGCATCTTGGGAAGCCTTCAATTCTTCTTATTATGATGTCTTCTGGTCTTTTCTTTTTCCTTGGATCCTCTTCTCCTGTTGCCACGATGCAGAAGAGCTTCTGAACTCCATCGGGGCTTCTTCTTATGACGATCAGGTCACTAGGGGGCACTGTTTTTAGACTAGAGGTGACGTCAGAAACAGTAGAGGACCAATGACGTCTGACGTCACCTCTAGTCTAAAAACAGTGCCCCCTAGTGACCTGATCGTCATAAGAAGAAGCCGCGATTTTATTTTTTGTGATTTAAAGGCGATTTCACCGCGATTCAGTGAAATCGTCCTTAATGTTTAACATTAGAAAAAATCGGGATCGCGATGTAAACACTGGCGATTCCAAATCACACTCAAATCGTGTGATTTGGAGCTTAATGAATCCAGTTTGGTGATTTTTAAGCTCCAAATCAAGCTTAATGAATGAGGCCCCAAGAGATACTCCGTCCCAGACTCACACTCCCTCTAGTTGCATCCACCTTTGCTCACATCACAGTGAGCCAACAAAACACTTGAAATTGCTTGGTTTTCAGCTGTGGTTATTCCATACATTGGATGAAATTGCTCCACTATTATTAAAAGTTTAAAATCTAATCTATTTTTTAAATTAATGTAATAATAATAATACTAATAATAATAATAATAATAATTAATAGTAATTCCCCAAATATCATATGTTAAATTCCTTATTGATGTAAAATCCTATAAACTCCCTAGCAGTTGATGTCACCCCATGGGCCAACTAATTCCTTAATTCTAACCCACGATAAATGAAACACAGACAGTGTGTTGCACAAAAAACATAGCAGTTTTATTGGGGGTAATAACAATAGGATTGGGGCTCAGACCCTTTTCCCACTTATAATTCAAAACCACTATACTCCTCCCATGGCTGACCATTCAAACCTGGGGGCCAATGGGGTTCACAACCAAGGGGTTTAAATGTGTTAATGGTCCTTGTCAAGATACCAGGGGTCAGATACAGAGTCACCGGATTCCCCTGGCCCTTAGGTTCAGAGGAGAGAAGGGTCTAATAATAAAGCCTTTATAAGGGTATAATAATAATACCTTTATTGCATAAAAACAGTTACAATGGTAAGTAGGCAATAAAGACAGTAACTATATCTATAAAAGAGTACCCAAACACATCAGTACCAGCACCAGTCCCTGTGAGGTCCCTGAGAGTCTCTAACCAGCAATAAAGTCCAGACAGTCACCAACTTATGCTGCAGAGTCCTGTCCAGGTCAATGCTTTGAGGGTCCCGGAAACTCGGCCAATGCTCTCCACCTTACTTGGTGGGGCGCTGAGTCTCAGGCTCCCTGCTTCTGGCAGGCTCCCCATATACCACAGCGCCAGTAAGCTGGTAAAGTCTGTGGCGAGTCCTTGTGGCACTCCTCAGGTGTCCTTACAGGCAAAGGTCCCACCTCAACCTCCTCAGTCCAGATTAATCCAGTTTCCCAACGATGTCCCTGAGATGGCCATTGGTTTCCAACTGCCTGAGCTTCCTGTAGAGAGGGGGGGAGGGGCAGGTGGAGATGCAGCCCGCTTACCTGCTTCCTGTCGCTGGACGCTGGGACAGTCTGACACCAATCACAATAAACACTGAACACGCTATAAGCTATAAACTACATGTTTACATCTGCAGGGTAGACCATTGATAAAAAGTACCATGTCCTTATGTGAAAAGAGGTGAAGGATAACTGTAGTCTTCTGTGTCCCCCTCATTTCATCAAAGTCCTTAAACCCTCAGTACTCACTTTACATTGTAAGCTACTGTCATAACATCGTAATTCATCAATAATGGACATTGTCAAATTTACACAAATAAATGAGTAATGTAACTTAATAAGTGAAGTCTGTAAACACAGTTAACAAATTTACTAATACAGAAAGAATGTAATGCTTCAAACATAATTAGAATGTGAACATCCATTAATTGAATCAGCGTGGGTCTGTCTAACTCAAGATTACACCATTAGAAATTCCTATTTAAATCAATGAATACCATTCTTATACATACTCAGAACACATAAAAACAACACATTTTAGAGTTGGAAATTAGGAATCAAAACATGGAGCTTGAGACTGAGCTTGAAGTAAAGAAAATATAAAAGCACAGTGTGATGCAATGGGTGTGCATCTGTTTTATTTTTAGCATGCAGGGAATTTTGGCTGCCTTTCCAAAGATACAAATTTTCTATTGCGTTATTTTTACATAGCCATTTAAAGGTAACCTAACACATGCATTGTCCTAACTTATTCTGTGTGCGCATTGTAAATCCTCCCGACCACAAAAATACAGATACTGAAATCTGATCAATCAAATACTCATTCTCATTACTCAGCATCACATCTATAATGAGATTCAATATATGTAATACTAAAACCATATATCTAATTAATCTAATACTATAAGGGAATTAAACTAATAAAAATAACAATCATAAAACTATACCAACATAAAAACAGGATGTTGAACAATTACTTTAATGCCATTGCTTTTATGTATACAACATTTTAAATTTCCCTTCCAAGCAAGTGAGTATTAGAGAAATCTTATCATTCCTAAACATAACTAAAAACTTTAATACAATAAGACTTTTCTTCCACAAGAGTCAATCATTTGTACATACAGATGAAACTCGAAAAATTTGAATATCGTGCAAAAGTTCATTTATTTCAGTAATTCAGCTTAAAAGGTGAAACTAATATATTATATAGACTCATTACGTGCAAAGTGAGATATTTCAAGCCTTTATTTGTATTAATTTTGATGATTATGGCTTACAGTTTATGAAAACCCCAAAATCAAAATCTCACAAAATTAGAATAATGTGACAAGGTTCAATATTTTAAGCTTAAGGGGCCTGATCCAGAACCACGCCGATGTGCTGTGCTTACTAAAGCACAGCATATAGGCGTCTACTCTCCCCGACACTCCCCCTGTGCGGCCGTATTTTTCCTTGCTTAAGCCGGTTAAAGGCTACCCTAACTTCAGCCGGCATAAGCAATGGAAAATACGCTCGCACAGGAGCGTTGTAACGCTAAGCCCTCCCTCCCTCATTAAACTAACTCCCCCGCCCACCTTCACTAACTTTAACGTAGTAACGCTGGGGGGACGCCCCCTCCAGCGTCACTACGCTGTTCCTATGGATCATTGATCGGGCGTTGCCATAGCTACGCCGGGCAACATCTGCATGGCGCATGCGCAGATCGGCTTTACAGGTAGTTAGAAATTGCAAAATAAGTTGGATGTTCTCAAAGTTCTGTATTAAAGCACATTAAAAGAAAGTTAAGTGGAAGGGCAAAGTGTGGAAGAAAAAGGTGCACAAGCAGCAGGGATGACTGCAGCCTGGAAAGGTTTGTCAGGAAAAGGCCTTTAAAAAGTGTGGGGGAGCTACACAAGGAGTGGCCTGAAGCTGAAACTGAATTTTGCATCTCATTTAGAAACCAAGTTCCTAGAGTCAGGAGGAAGAATGGAGAGGCACACAATCCAAGATGCTTGAAGTCCAGTGTAAAGTTTGCACAGTCTGTGTAGATTTGAGGAGCCATATCATCTGCTGTGCTTTATTAAGTCCAGAGTCTATGCAGCCGTCCACCAGGACATTTTAGAGCACTTCATGTTTCCTTCAGCAGACAAGCTTCATGGAGATGGTGACTTCATTTTACAGCAGGACTTGGCACCTGCACACTCTACCAAAGGAACCAAAACCTGGTTCAATGACTGTGGGATTACTGTACTGGATTGGCCAGCAAACTTGCCGGACCTGAACCCTCTAGAGAATCTATGGGACTTTGCCAAGTGAACCCTCTAGAGAATATATGGGAGTTTGCCAAGAGCAAGATGAGAAACATGAGACCGAACAATGCAGAAGAGCTGAAGGCCACTATTAAAGCTGTTACATGCCTTCAGAACAGCAGATAGCTCACTGCAGGGTGCCTCTCTCTCCTTGTATGTTGTCAGAACGGTAGATACTCTCATCAGGGCGCCTCTCTCCTTCATCGCATGCCGTCAGAACGGCATGCGACTCCTCTCCCCGCAGGCCGCTCTGTTACTGCTCTCAGCGTGGTGCCAGACTCCTTCCGACATGCATACCGTCACAGGGGCGTGACGGTATGCAAATTAGCCATGTGGAGTCAGCACTGGCCGGGTAGGCAGGCGCTGATCTCCTCTCTTCTTCCCTCATCCTGGCCGTTGCCAGGACAACTCCAATTATCTCTGTGTCCACTTCCTTCCCTATCAGGGACTGCCAGACTCTATTTAAGCGCCTCCAGCCCTCTCTGCCTCGCCGGTTATAGCTCCAGCTTGTCTGTCTGTGCCTGCTCTTTCTTTTTTCTTGCCTCTTATCTCTCTTGCTTAGCTTCCTGTTTCATTGATTACTGAGTGCCCCATTGTGTTCCTATATTGCTCCCATTGTCTCCATATCCTTTAGCCTTCCCTCATTAACCTTTGTTATTACCTTTGTGTTTGATTGTGTGTTTGCTTGCTGTATAATTGTCCTTGTTAGTCTGGTCAGTCTTGTTTTGTCTGCGGCTTGCTGCCTCCCCGTCTGTTGCGTGTTCTCCTGTCCTAACCCCTCCTAAGGGGTATGCTCCCACCTTGCGTGAGCCTACTCTCACCTTCCTTCTCTCCGTTCCTGTCGCTGGTAGCTGCAGCAGTAATTCTGACAATTACTTGACCTATCGCTGCCAGAGCCCGCGCCCTGGTCAGTGGTATAGTCGTAACATTAAAACCGACCAGTGCAGATACATCATGGACCCTAATGCTGCAGAGGCGATTAACCTTCTGATTGCCCAGGTCTCCTGCCTCAATCAAGTAGTAGACACCATGTCTACCCAGATGAAGTCACAGGATCAGACCATTGCTAGCCTCCGTTCTGCCTCAGTTCCTGCTCCACCCAGTAACCCTGCGGTACCCGTCACGGACATCAAAGATCCTTTGCCCGATCGTTTTTCTGGAGAGACAAACAAATTCCAACAATTTAAGAATGCCTGTCTACTATACTTTCAACTCCATCCGACTTCATCCGGGTCTGAGCAACCAAAGTGGGCCTTATCATCTCGCTCCTGCAAGGAGACCCCCAGGCTTGGGCGTTCAGTCTCCCATCTGTAGACGACTTCTTCAAAGCTCTGGGACTCTTGTACGATGATCCTGATCAGGTGTCCACGGCTGAATCCATGTTACGCTCCTTACGTCAAGGACAACGCTCAGCTGAAGAATTCAGTGCTGAGTTCCGGCGCTGGTCAGTCAACAGTCAATGGAACGACCCAGCATTATGTAGCCAGTTCAGAGTCGGCCTGGCTGATCACATTAAAGTCGCCCTCATCTTGTCAGAATGGTAGATACTCTCATCAGGGCTCCTCTCCCCTTCATCGCATGCCATCAGAACGGCATGCGACTCCTCCCCCCGCAGGGCGCTCTGTTACTGCTCTCAGCATGGCACCAGGCTCCTTTTGACATGCATACCGTCACAGGGGCGTGACAGTATGCAAATTAGCCATGTGGAGTCAGCACTGGCCGGGTAGGCAGGTGCTGATCTCCTCTCTTCTTCCCTGCATCCTGGCCGTTGCCAGGACAACTCCAATAATCTCTGGTAGCTGCAGCAGTAATTCTGACAATTACTCGACCTATCGCTGCCAGAGCCCGCGCCCTGGTCAGTGGTATAGTCGTAACATTATAACCGACTAGTGCAGATACATCATGGACCCTAATGCTGCAGAGGCGATTAACCTTCTGATTGCCAAGGTCTCCCGCCTCAATCAAGTAGTAGACACCATGTCTACCCAGATGAAGTCGCAGGATCAGACCATTGCTAGCCTCCGTTCTGCCTCAGTTCCTGCTCCACCCAGTAACCCTGTGGTACCCGTCACAGACATCAAAGATCCTTTGCCCGATCGTTTTTCTGGAGAGACAATCAAATTCCAACGATTTAAGAACGCCTGTCTACTATACTTTCAACTCCATCTGGGTCTGAACAACAAAAAGTGGGCCTTATCATCTCGCTCCTGCAAGGAGACCCCCAGGCTTGCCCACCAATAAGTAGACAACTTCTTCAAAGCTCTGGGACTCTTGTACGATGATCCTGATTGGGTGTCCACGGCTGAATCCATGTTACGCTCCTTACATCAAGGACAACGCTTAGCTGAAGAATTCAGTGCTGAGTTCCGGCGCTGGTCAGTCAACAGTCAATGGAACGACCCAGCATTATGTAGCCAGTTCAGAGTCGGCCTGGCTGATCACATTAAAGTCGCCCTCATCCAGTTTCCTCCGGCAGTAACCCTGGAGGAGTTGATGTCTTTAGCCATCAAGACTGATCGGCATTCAGGGAAAGACGGTTGGAAAGAGATGCCTCTCCGTACTTTTCTTCCATCCCTACATCCCAAGGAATGTCAGCAGATGAAAAGCTGATGCAAATTGGTTCCTTTCGATTGTCCAGACAGGAAAAAGCCAGGCGACGCACCCTAGGTCTCTGCCTGTATTGTGGAGGTAAAGAACATCGTGCAGATAATTGTCCCAAGAAGATGTTGTTTGCGGGAAATGCCTAACTCAGATGGATTAGGAAGACGTCCATCTAGGAACACACCTATTCTCTTCCAAAAACTCTCTACTACTACCAGTTCTTCTGGAAGTTAATTCTCAATCTCACATGCTCTTTGCTTTTATTGACAGTGGCGCAGCAGGGAACTTCATAGACATGAAATTGGCCCAGACCCTAGGACTTCAAGGGATGCCTTTGGAGTATCCAATCTCTGCCTGCGACCTGGATGGAAACCCCTTGTCAGGGGGTCTTATTCAAGAAATCTCTCACCCTGTTCAGTTGTCCATCGGGTGCTGTCATTCGGAATCAATCGAATTGTTTCTGATTAGTTGCCCTTCTACCCAAATCATCTTGGGGCACCCCTGGCTTCAGAAACACAATCCAGGGATTGATTGGCGTTCAGGGGAGATTACCCGGTGGGGTAAGGACTGTACCTCTTCTTGTCTCACCCTTCCAGTCCGCAAGTTGCAGATCTCTGACTGTAAGCTGCCTCTGAAATACGTCGCCTTCCAAGATGTATTCTCTAAAAAATCAGCTGACATTCTTCCTCCACACAGGTCCTATGATTGCGCAATTGAATTGGTTCTGGATGCCAAACTCCCCAAAGGGAGACTATATTCTCTGTCTCGTCCTGAATCTGAGGCTATGGACCAATATATTAAGGAAAACCTTGCCAAAGTATTTATTAGGCCCTCCAAGTCACCAGTAGGTGTAGGCTTCTTTTTTGTATCTAAAAAGGATGGATCATTAAGGCTGTGCGTAGACTATCGTGGACCTAATCGTGTCACTATAGGGAACACATACCCTCTACCGCTCATAACTGATCTGTTCGACTAACTCAAAGATGCGGTCATCTACACTAAGATCGACCTTCTGCGCGCCTACAATCTGGTGCGAATCAAGGATGGGGATGAATGGAAGATGCCTTTTAACACTCAATCAGGGCATTATGAATACCTGGTAATGCCTTTCGGACTCTGTAATGCCCCTGCCATCTTCCAGGATTTAATTAATGACACTCTTCGGGAATTCCTTGGGAAATTTGTCATAGTATACTTAGACGACATCTTGATATACTCATCGTCCTTGGAGTCCCATAGGTATCATGGGCCTGATCCAGAACAACGCTTCGGAGCGAATTTACGTGTGGTGGACAATTCGTCCTTTGTTAAGTACTGCGCATGCGCACCATAGAAAATACGCTCCATAACATAGTGTTATTGTGAACGTATGGGCCATTCACGTATGTGTAACGAAAATAGTTATGTGTGGGCGTGCCAATTTTACGTGTGTCCAAAATACGTCTGAAATACATGAAGTAGGCGGGGGGTGGTATTTAAAGTGTACATTATGGGTGTACTTAGCTGCGTAAATTCATCTAGTCCATACGTACGTGTGCGTATGACTGCGTTTACGTTGGAAAAAGTTAAGGTAGGGTTTGGAAAGCGTATCTTGACAAAATACGTACGTACAACAGGTGTGCCGAGGAGAGTGTGATGAATTTACGCGCACGAAAATACGCTACGCGAATAAACGTATGGCAAACATAGTTCTGGATCTACCCCCATGTCTGCCAAGTCCTCACCCAACTCCATGACAACCATCTATTTGCAAAACTCGAAAACTGAGAATTTGAGGTCAATCAAGTAACATTCCTTGGCTATATCATCTCACCAGAAGGGTTTTCGATGGACCCTGAGAAGTTCAAAGCAATTGTTGACTGGATTCAACCCTCCAACCTTAAAGCCATCCAGAGATTCCAAGGGTTTTCTAAATACTACCGACGCTTCATTCAGAAATTCTCCCTGCTGATGACTCCCATCACTGCTCTCACTAAAAAACATGCTGATACAGCTAACTGGCCCCTGCAAGCCATGGAGGCCTTCAAGTCTCTCAAACAAGCCTTTATTTCAGCACCAGTGCTGCGGCACCCTAATCCAGATCTTCCATCCATCGTTGACGCCTCCGATGTTGGAGCTGGGGCGGTATTATCATAAAGAGACCCTTCAGATCAAGAGCTTCACCCTTGTGCCTACCTTTCAAAAAAATTCTCTGATGCAGAACACAACTACGATGTAGGAAACAGAGAACTACTGGCCATGAAGTTGGCCTTCGAGGAATGGAGGCACTGGCTCGAGGGCTCCAAACACAACATAACTGTCCTTACTGACCATAAAAATTTGGCATTCACTGAGGCAGCCAAGAGACTCAATCCCAGACAAGCCAGATGGGCACTTTTTTTTTTACCAGGTTCAAGTTCAATATTACCTACCGTCCAGGATCGTTGAATTGCAGAGCTGACACTCTGTCTCTTTTCTGCTAGAACATCTTTATGTTTTGCCTCCTTTGACCATCATCCATAGAGAAATCATTGTTGCTGGCTTTTCTAAAGACTTACACTCATGAGTATGTCAAGCACAGGCTGAAGCTCCTTGTACTAAACCTATCAGTCATCTGTTTATCCCACAGGATCTTCGCAAGCCAGTTCTTCTGAAGATGCATGCTAGCAAATCCGCAGGACATCCTGGTATCCAAAAAACTATGGCTCTTGCTTCTCGTACGGCCTGTGGCTAGGCATGTTGAAAGATGTGGAAGAATTTGTGGGGGCAAGTAGTGTCTGTGCCCAAAGTAAAGCACCTCGATCCTCTCCTATCGGTCCACTCCACCTATTGCCCATTCCTAAAGGTCCATGGACACATCTCTCAATGGATTTCATCACGGACTTAAACAGCTCTGAGGGTAATACTACCATTTGGGTGGTAGTGGACCGATTCAGCAAGATGGCACACTTCGTTCCTCTCTCTGGACTTCCATGTGCTAGAACATTATCCAAAATATTTGTCATTGATGTGGTAAGGCTCCATGGCCTATGGAGAGATATTGTCTCAGATAGAGGCCCGCAATTCGTTGGTTAATTCTGGAGAGCATTCTGTCACCACCAGCATTTCTCCTGAATATCATCCACAAACCAATGGGCAAACTGAGCGGGTCAACCAGGTTCTGGAACAATTCCTAAGACGCTACACGTCCAAATTACAAGACAATTGGTCAGAGAACTTATCGTGGGCAGATTTTGCTTACAACAACGCTTTCCACTCAGCTATAAAGACATCCCCATTTTTCTGTGTTTGGGGTTATCACCCCAGGTCTAATTCCATCTTGCAACCTCAAGAATCTCCCTTTCCTGAAGCCCGAGCCAACGCTAAAAGAATGAAAAGCATGTGGGAGAAAGTGAGGGGCTACCTCAGGCAAGCAGCGGCTCGAGTCAAAACTCGTGAAGACCGTCATCGCCAGGAATACGACTTCAAAGTTGGGGATAGGGTCTGGCTGGCTACCAAAAACATCAGAATCAATCAACCTTGTAGGAAACTGGGCCCACGTTACATCGGTCCTTTCTCCATAATCAAAAGAATAAATCCTGTGGCTTTTTGGCTTAAACTCCCACAAACCCTGAGGATACCCAACACTTTTCATTCATATCTTCTAAAGCCAGCCAAGACCTCCCAAAGATTCGGGCCTGTGTCTTTACCAAAACCACCACCGGTGGTGGTTGAAGGACAAAAGGAATATGAGGTTGAGTCTATTCTGGACTCTAAATTAGTTAGGGGATGTCCCCGATACCTGGTATACTGGAAAGGTTATGGACCAGAGGAATGTGAATGAGTATCCTCCAAAAATATGCACTCCAACAAACTCATCAAAGACTTCCATAAAAAAATTTCCTCTGAAACCTGGTCCTAGGGGTATCGAAACCCCTCATCAAGGAAGGGGGGGGGTACTGTTACATGCCATCAGAAAGGCAGATAGCTTACCCCAGGGCACCTCTCTCCTTCCTTGTATACCATCTGAATGGCAGCTACTCACTCCAGGACGCCTCTCTCCTTCATCACATGCTGTCAGAACGGCATGCGACTCCTCTCCCTGCAGGGCACTCTGTTTCTCCTCCCAGCGTGCCGCCAGGCTTTATGTGCCCCCAAAACTTCTCCTGCTCCCTGACACCACTCTCATATGTATAGAGGGGAAGGGGGATTTAAGTCAAATTGATAAAGCTTGGAGCAGCCCTTTCTTCTCGTTAAAGTTTTGTCAGTGGTAGGTAATGATATGCTATAGCGTGTTTAGCACAACATTGAATTCTGTGGGTGGATTATGCTAGCAAATATACATGTATTAAAGTAATATACTGTGACAAAATGACAGAAAGGCCATAGATATTGACATATGGTTCTGTCACTCTTAAAAAAGCAATGTTTACCTACCAAAAAAAAAGATCATTTGACAGACACCCTGCAAATTAAATGTACTTGTTTGCTATTTGTTTCTAATAGTGACCTGGCTAAAACTGGGTACACACTGGCAAGTTACTGTTTTAGCAAAGGGTTATGTACATGATGCTATAGAGGACACACACTGAAATGATCCCCCGCTGGATTGTTCTTTATTTCTTCCCATCATGCAGTTCTGCTACTATAATGTGAAACATTGTGACATCGCTGACCAATAAAATTAGGTGCTCCAAAAACTCCAATCAAACAATCAGATGCTGTTTCAGATGATCTTTGGACAGTAAACATTGGGAGTTTATCTGCTGAGACTCGTGTTTGATCGTGTGATCTGCAGGATTATCTGCATAATGGGGAATATTCAGAGATCCGTTTTTGTAAGGAACTAAAATTATAAACACAGCCGGAGCAAGTAAACACCCATCAACAACCCCGACAATCCCCTCTCCCGGACATGCTGTCGGTGACTTAAGAGTCCAGAGACCACTCTGTTCTATCTGTGTGTACTTACGTGTGTATATGTGCTCCGCCCGTGCGAATCTTGCTAACCGTGACTCCATATGTTCTTTTAAATGCCTCCCCCCACCCACTTTTATGTAAATTTGTAAGTACATATATCTACACAACCCATCTACACGTATGTACCCAAGTGCGATTCACATGCCCGTGCCCAAAGCACTTATGTTCGTATATTCAACGTAACTTACATAAATAAAGTTAGGACGCAAGCGCAGTTGATCCGATCCTAAAAAATACGCACGGAACTGCCCTCAAAAATTGATCTAGGAATCCGGCTCATTAAGTCACATTGTGATTTAGAGTTGGGGCTAACACCTTTTCAGGTGTAATTGCAGAGAGTTAATGCACTGCGCACGTGATGTACGAGAGAAAGCTCAAAACCTCCTGTGAACGCATTACACTTTTGGAATGTTTCACTATCCTATCTGTAACTGTCTCACACTGATTTTGCTTTTAGCAAATCTCCTATATACAGTTAAAACCCAGCCCTATAGATCTGCCACACAGATGAACCATTAAAGAATAAAACATGTTTTAATACACACTGTATTACACTATTGTAAACTGACTATTTTTAAGTACTGCATTATGATTTTTACAGTAACACATTGCAGCAAATTCTGCACAAGTCGTTTAATTGATATTTATATTTTTAGGAGTATGATTTATTTTTTTAAACAAAAGGAAACCTTTAATTATTTCTAATTTTATTTAAAGCATTTATTATAATTACACACTGTATACAAGAAGCCAAACTAGGTTTTTTACATATATATAAAAAAAAAACATAACAAAATTCTGAAATGTAACTTGTGTGGGTTACTGCATTAAACCTCTCAGCCTATTTGCCTACACATATCAATTTGCATTTTTAAAATGTGTACTCATTCCTTGTACTACCAGTCCCAAGGTCCTACTAACAAAACTCTGAATAAGGGGTACACAATGGAACAACAGCACACAGCCATGCACCATAGGAAGGATCGTGTTCACACTTAAGAATCCTTTAAGCTCTTAATTATACGCAAAAAGTATAAATGTAAAAATGTCAATTCACCTGACATGCCCCAGTTTTCAGCTTCTTAACTGACTTAAGAATTCCATAGGGCTACCTTGGACCGGATTCACAACCCCGATTTTTTTTACTTACGTGCCTATTTATCCGATTATAGCTACTTTAATCGGATACTTGCATGTACGCAATCAATGTTATTAAACGCTATGTAGATAGCGTGAAATAATTACTATGCAAGTAAAACATTTTGGGGTTGTAAATCCGGTCCCTTATCTTTAGAAATTTTTTGCCTAACTGTGCCCAGATTTCCTCATTTAAATGGCTCCCTCTACCCAATCTTATTATCTTCGTTCTTAAGTTTTCCTGGCACACCCCTTTATTCTTAAGTCATTACAAACCTTGAGGAAATAGGTTAGTAATGGGGATGTGAGCTGTCCCGTTCTTAGGTCCTACATAAATTGCGTATATATAAGTTACTACGCATGCGCAGTATATCCCTTCGTATATATACACACCTTAAAAAGATGCATTTTCTTAAATGTGAATCAGGTCCAAACTGATTAATTTTCTGTGTCTGCTTATATTTTCAAATTGATTCGCAGTAAATTTTTACCTTCCTATAAATATTTTTTTTGTTTTAATATGACTTCTTTGAGCAACAGCAAAAAAAAATATGACATAGGTGATCAAAAAAAAATCATCTTCTGAAACATTACAACCAAAGTATAATTTTCGAATAACTTAATAATATACTTAAAAAAACCTTCATGGATTACTACCTTTGAAATATCCTAGATTGTCTGAATCATAGTGGTTGTCACAAATGTACTAGAAGTTCACCTAAGACTCTCTATCATCTAATTGTGTCGACAAAAACTGCCAGTAGCAATAGCACATTGACATATATCACTTATCTATTTCAAAGTTAGGAAAATGTCTGAGAGCTATAATTTAATCTGCTTTCAGCTGCAGAACATTTAAAACATCATAATCTCAGGAGAACAAAATAATGGTATTAAAATATCTGATTTGACATTAGTGGAGCAAGCTATGAACAATAAAACATATAAAATGCAAGACATTTTTCAGCCAAACAAGTAAATCTATATTTGACTATTCAATTGAGCCATGAAAATATAATTCTTACTCAGTGACTAAATGATAACTTTTTCAATATATATGTAATAAAAATAATAAAAAAAAGTTTAGACTTTGGCCAGCACATTATGTATGTGCCTATATTATAGAAAACATATGACTAAAAGAAAAATGTTGCTATGGATATAAGCCAGCTAAAGCAAATAACACAAAACAAATAAATAAATACAAAAATCTGATTGCAGTCAATTGATATTAATTATTTAAAAGAGGACATGTCCCAGACAAATTAATAGGACCCATTATAAGATATTAGACATAGGAGATTGTGTGAACTACTGTTCTCTGTATGGACAGAAGAAGGGAACAGAAAAGTACTTCGGGTTTAGTGTGATAGTAGTACTAATGACGTTTGTAAAGTGTGTAGTTGTAGACATTACAATGAATTCTGTGCTCAGGCATCCATAGTACAATATCTGTGCCATCGCAACCTACGTATGACAATTTTTATCCATATGGGAAGGGTAGCTTGAGCAACCTCTGAAATTGTAAAAATAATTAACTCCTACTATGTGGTTGCACTAATTGTGCCATACGAGGTGGGAAACAGTATAATTTCCTTGCAACTATTAAGATTAATGATTAGTCATCAAGGCAAACACAGAATTTCAGATGGGGATTTTTTATATATGTGTTTAACACAAATAATAATATTTGTTACACATTCTCAAAGGATCAGCATAAAATATGCATCTGACACACCATCTAAAACTAGGCACATACCACATGATTTTCTCACAATTATCACATGATAAACACATTTTCGTAATATCTGATTAGTGTGTACGCTGCAACAATAATGCCTGATCTTTGCAAAGTACTAAACATCATTTGATTGGATGATTTAAAACTTCTAATTTTACGTATCCAACAATGTCACAATGTCGATCCATCATTAGAAATACAGTAGTATTTATATAAGTAGTGTATACCCTGATTTAGTTTTCAGCAGAAAGCTGTGCTGAATGGGCTGCTGATGAGCTACTCCCACTAGGGTGTAGTGCAAAACAGCAGCAGAAACTTCTGCTAGAGGGTGTGACCAGCACTTGTTCATTACTGCTCTGCATAGCAACAAACTTTTAGTTGAATAAACCCCCCTCCTTCGTCACTTTCCTTAAAAGTGGATCATTTGGTAAACTATCTACATGTGAATGTAAGACATACTGGAGCTTTCTCTTGTTTTACACAAGCACAATCTTCCATGCATTACTAAGATACACAGCGCTGGCTGAAGACCCATTTGAGGGGGGTAGCCGCATTGGATGCCTGAACTTGCTCCCTTGCTCCAACAAGGAGCAGAGAGCAGCCACAGACATAGACACTGACTGCTAATAACGCTCTGCGGGCCAGATAATCTCAGTGTTTGTTGTTGTGCTGCTATGGGCACTGAGACAGGATTCCTGCATTCTCTATTTCAGATGCTAATGTACACAGTAAATAAAGAGGGGGAGCCCTATAATGGGGCAAATAGAGCCCTATTATGGAGAGACAAAGATAAAAAAAAAAGGCTTGAGTCATGGCAAGTAACTGAGGACTAGATCCAGGCTTACATATATGCAGGAGAACAGGGCATCCCCCTTGCACTTCTACATATGCCCTGACCCTACCTTATGTATTCTGCACGTATCTCTGTATGTACGGAATAATGGATCGTTCATAAGGGTCTAACCAAGCCCTTACTGTGCTATTCAAATATCAATACCCATCCACCATGTGCATCTCATAGACACAGTGAGTGTTCCCGCCTCCCATGCAGAGACAGATGGATGTGTTCCAATGAAGAAATAACTGCACATGCGCAGAACATACTGACAGACGATTTCCATACATTATTATATCAGGAAACGGCCCTGAAATATCTATAACACCAATAAACACACAAAAAATATAAACAATATAGTTGTAAGACAATGAATATAAACTTTTGGATGCTGTTATATTAATAAAGATAGAAACAGTCTTAACCTCCACATTTAGCAGCAATATATATAATATATAGTTATTGTTAGTCATTTCAAACAAGATCTTATTAACCTGTTTAGAAACTGTTTATTATCATTTGCTTGTTTATGATCATAATAACTTTACAAGTTTGTATTTTTAACTGTGTTGGGGAACAGTGAATAAATTAAAATTAACCATTCAGATTCTTGCCTCATAATAAATAATTTTATTACTCCACTTTTACCCCATAGAAGGTTTCTATTTTACCCTCCTTCCCATTATAAAGCTTTGTGTGATACAGAGGCGTTTAATGGAGTATAAATTGAGCACAAATAAAAGTAATAAAGAGATATAATGTGGGACATCATAAAGCCCCCTATTTATACTATATTGTATCAAAATAACCCCATAATAGAACTATATGTGACTTAGAGCCCTATAACTGAGGAGAAATAAGGAAAATTTAAGAGCCTCATTAAGGGTTGAATATAGAGCCCTATTATATGTGCATAGGGAGCAATATTATGGGAGGAATATACTATAGGGCATATATAGATACAGATATATGGAGCAGTATTTTGGGAAGAATATATAGCTCTATTATGGAGATATATGGCGCAGCATTATGGTGACATATATAGTACACAGTATTTAAATTTAAAAAATATATATTGTAATATTTCCCTTAGTGTTTTTTAAACTTTTTATTTATTTCTTATTTGTCAAATCATTGATCTAACTAATAAATGTAGTTAGATCAGGCCTCGAAGTGAGGGGAATAAGGGACCATGGCATACTGTCACTTCTCCTACTGATTTAATTAAAAAGCCATAGCTTTCCATTCACTTCTATTATTTAAAAATTTTCATATCACCACTTCTAAATGTTCATACCGCCACTTCTAAATTTCCATACCACAACTTCTAAATGTCCATACCGCCATTTCTAAATGTCCATACTGCCACTTCTAAATGTCCATGCCATAACTTCTAAATGTCCATGCCACAACTTCTAAATGTCCATACCACCACTTCTAAATGTCCATACCACCACTTCTAAATGTCCATATCACCACTTCTAAATGTCCATATTACCACTTCTAAATGTCCATACCACAACTTCTAAATGTCCATACCGCCATTTCTAAATGTCCATACCGCCATTTCTAAATGTCCATACCGCCACTTCTAAATTTCTATACCGCTGCTTCTAAATGTCTATACTACCCCTTCTAAATGTCTATACCGCCCCTTCTAAATTTCCACTTTGACCACTGAGTTGGATTTTTTTTTTTTTAAAGTAGGATTTCTCGCATAGGGTCAAATCAGATATAGGGCCCGTCCAAAAACTTTGTTTTTAATTCTCCTAACTATTAAACGGCTATGATATGCCAGAAATAAACACTATTGCTAAAACAAATAGCACTATAAAAGTACATAGTAAAAACACAAAGCATAAATAATGGAAGGTGGAGCTTGCAGGTTTAATGTTTAACATTCTATTATATTTGTTTAATGCTTTTATTTAACCTCTGCCTTCTAACATTAAAGAATTCATACATTTTAATTGTCTGGATGTAATCATAATCCAGGGAGAAAAAGAAGTTAATTGGCTCCCTTGGAGTGTGCTATGCTTGAGCTGAGTCCTTAGATAACAAAGTACTAATCAAGTTCTGAACCAAAACTTGCCCTGGAAATCAATTAATGTTATTGCTTCCTCTTCTATTACACCAAATGCACTTACAATTTGCTCTGCTCTTGCATTCTCTGGTACCCCTAGTGTACTTATTCAGATAAATCAAACACAATTATGATATTCCTTTATCTCAGCAAGCTACTGTACTTACATTTCTTTTCAGGAGGAATTTAATTACGTTTATATTTGTCTTTTAGCCCACACATCTAAAATACAATTTCACCCATGCTTCGTTAAATGACTACAAATATGCTTTATATTCAGTATATTATCACTGGTATAGGGGGAATGTAATGAACTGTAAAACAGTAGAAATGGTAACTTTATATGCTCTATATGTTTTGGATTTTAGCTACACTGATGTATTATAATGCTTGATTTCTGACCTTAATACTGTAAATCTGCTAAATAAATAATGGCAGAATCTGAACTTACTTCTTTTGCATTTCATTTGATTCGTGTAGCTTGCATACATCACTTGGGAGTCTCCAGTGAACTGCAGTAAGGTAATATAGGGCTGGATCCAGACTTAAGTAAGTGCTTGAAATGAGTTACTCCTGGGCTAAACCATGTTGATTACAGGGGGAGTCAAGTTAATTGCATTCTTTGCATGCAGGGATATATCTTTGAATTGCTTACTGCACACAGATACTGACCAGCTTTACTATGAAACAGATGAAATATGACTCCCCTGCAATCAACATGGTTTAGCCCAGGAGTAACTCATTTCAAGCACTTACTTAAGTCTGGATCCAGCCCA
>WWET01000007.1:1813524-1826955 GCA_011038615.1 Limnodynastes dumerilii
CTTGAACTTGAACAAAGCAACAACTATTGACCCATAAGATAATTCACAGTCATTTCAGAGCCAGTCCATCATCAGGGTGTGGCAAAGCATAAAGTATCCATGTGCTATAAACATTTAAGGAACAATATTCCAAAATTGTTTCTTAGATTTTTTTTTTTTTATTCTTTCTTTAATTTTGCATAGTAACAAATGACAACAATTATGGCAAGCAAAGTGTACATTGAATATCAGATGACAAAAGACACCTTTGTACACATTAAATACTATTGAGGGTTTACAGTGGTCAGATGAAGGCAAGGGTATAAAATAAAGGTTAGGTGGTAAGGAGATAATGGGCCGTATGTAGAGCTAATTCTGTAACGTAATCTACGTTACTTGTTGCAACATAGACCGCGTATACGCAATCTACGTTGCAACAAGTAACGTAGATTATGTTACAAAATTTTTGCGCATGTGCAGTATAACATATCGGAAAACTCCAGCCGCAGTTGTAATACGGCCCAATATCTCTAGTGGTCAAGATACCTATTAGCCTAAATAACTGGCTCAGTCAAAAGGTAATGTTGCCTAATAAGAAAAACTTAAAACCAACATGAAATTTGTAAGAGAAAAAGAAGAAAAGGTAAAGAAGAGAGAGAGTAGGAGAAGGAAGGAGTGAAAAGAAGAAGGGGGTCAAGAGGGAGGGGGTGGAGGAGTAGGGGATTGCAGATTTGTTTTGTTCCTTGGGTGACAACAAGAGAAACAAACCACAGCGCTATGCCTAAATTGGCTGGAGGAGGCTACACACAGGGTCTGATACACAGACGCTAACCTATTCAGGCGGTCTTCGGTGTGGCTAGTTTAAACGGCGGGTGGCCTCCGCTCCGTTCCATCGATTCATATACCCACGGAGGAACTTCTTTCCATCTCCCTGGACTGTCTATGTACACACATATGGGCAGTGAGTACTTAAGACCATAGGTCTCACAGAAAAAGTTATTGCCGCAATTTACATCTCTGGGCTTAAGAGGAGTCAGACTCGGGGGCTCTCCCCATAAGCACATAACATCCAGCGTTACAAGCAGAATTACTCGCGGGACATAGTGGAGTGACTGTCTTGGGGATTTCCCCACAGGAACAATACAATCTGTGCCACACGAGTGAGAATATCTCTTTGTTCTTTCTACACCACAGAGTCTCTCAATATTTATATGTGACTGCTTCCATAAACAGCTTCATCGGATGTATAGATAATTCTACTCCTCCAAGTTCACTTTTTGCCCCACTATATAGAATATTATTTTGCAGGACTCATACCTTCTGCCCTATATATTCGAGTCTGTGTATGCTTAAATAGCCTATTCTCAGCTGTGCACAATTTGAAAGTTTATGTTGATTTTACCACTGCTCGGTAAATCTTTTCAATACTGGTGAATATAACACTAATTCTTAGCCTTCTCCAGCCAATTTGGGCATAGCGCTGTGGTTTGTTTCTCTTGTTGTTACAGTTTTTTGGGAGAATGGGTAAGACTCTCCCCACCAACAGCAGCTTACTTTATTATATTAATATTAATACCAACCTAGGTGACGTGTTCACCTTATTGTACAGTTTTTTGTTCCTTAGGTGTTCAAATCTGAAGATGTAGGTGGGTATCAGGAGCTTGAGAGATTGAAGCAGCACGTCAAGTAGAGGGAGAGTAAGGGGAACTGGATTGGATTAAGTTACCAAAGCTTGGGGAAACTTTAAAGTGCATCCATGGGAACCAGTGCAGTGAAGTCAGTGATGTTGTCTTGGACCGAGGAAACAACATTTTTTAGATTCATACAGAGATCTATCCTTTTGAACCATTCATGTATAAAAGGAGGACTTCCAGTTAATCAGGATGAGTGCTATAGCGGCACTACTGAGGCTTTGGAACAACAACCTTCTGTCAGTAGCAGGGGATGACTGGGTCAGGCATAAAAGTCTGATTTCAGGGGACAAAGGAATGTCTTGGCCAATAACTTTCTGAGAGATATTGTGTATGGATTGCCAGTATGGTTTAACTAGATGGCATTTCCACCATATGTGAAAGAGAGTGCCTAGAGTTTTGCCACATTGCCAACAAAGAGGAGATTGAGAGTGACTAATATGGCAAAGATGTGATGGGACTTTGTACCAACGTGTCAGCAATTAGCATTGTGCTTCAATTACATTGAGAGCAAGTATGGGTTACCAAAAATATGTTGTGCCATTCTTCTTCAGATAAGGCGGAGGGTAGGTCTCTGTTCCAGGCCTCTATGTAGGGAAGAGGGGGGGACCTCTCCTCCAAATTATCCATGAGTGGACGGTAGAGGCATGAAACTGCACGAGATAGGAAAGTCGGAGAGAAACAGAGGGCTTTGAATGGAGTCTGTGGTCTCCGGAGACGGAGTGACTCTGAAGAATTAAATACAAAATGTATAATTTGGAGGTACACCCAGAACTCTCTCTGCAGGATAGAAATTTTTTGTTGCAGATCAATAAAGGATAGAGGCGCTCACCCTGCACCAGCGGATCTGCCCTGCTTAAACCTGCTTCAACCTACGTTATCAGAGCATTAGGGGTGTACCCCGGGAGGAAGTGTGTGCTATGGATCAACAGGGTAAGAGGAGAGAATTTAGATGAAATATTTTCCCTTTGTCTCAGGCGTCTCCAGAGAGATAGTGTGGGGCCTATGATGGGATGGTCTATGAAGGGGATAGTGGGCAACTAAGGTAAAATGTGAAGGGGGACAGAAGAGAGTATGTTCTCTAATCCACACAATTGCTTAGGAGGTGATTCCCTAGAGCAGTCTATTAGCCTACTTATATGGATTGGATGACAATAAATTTTAAGGTTGGGGAGCTGGAGTCTTTCCTTAGATTTCTGACGGGTGAGAATACGCAATTTAAAACAAACATGTTTGCCTTGCCATATGAAATTTGGCAGAGACGGCGGAATTCAGTAAAGAGAGACCATGGGAGATGTACATGTAGTGCTTGTAGAAGGTATAGAAATTTGGGGAGGGTATTTATTTTAATAATATTAATCCTCAAAAGTTTCTTAGATCTTTGTACCACATGGACACTTTGGACCGTATTCACAGATACGAGTGAGTTAGGTGTGGACAGATCCGTACCTAACTCACCCATCCTGCCCCTATCCCACCCCCAGTTTTTAGGTACCTTTATGACACGAGTGCCATAGGGTTACCTTATCTAACAATGCAGAGTTTTCTTCTTAAGAAGGAACCGCACGGACATTGCCTCTCCCTGCCCCCTCCCCAGCTAATCTAAATCCCTCTCCTCTTCCAATTCTACCTATGCACTCCCCATTACGACCCCGTTTTCTACTTAAACTCTTCCATGTGGTCTTTAAAGACTGCACATAAGCAATCTACATACCTAACTTGTATGCAGATTGCGTAAATTATCTATTATGCATGCATAGTAGGTCATTTACTAAGTATCCACACCTAAAAAGCTTCTGGTTAGGTGTGAATACAGTCCTTTATGCTTTGCCTCGCCTTGATCATGGGAACACTGGTATGCATCATATAGGTTCTTAGTTGCTGTTTTGTTCAAGTTCCAAGTTACCATATGGCAGAGTTATTATATGGACTGATTTACTGAGGACTTTTACATTTATGGAACCTGCTCTTTCTATGGGACTTTATTATTACAACTTAAGTGACCCTGATTCCACAGTCAAAATACCAAGGAATGATGTTGACTATTTTTTATTTTGGATTTTTCTACTGCTCTTTGCACTAGTTCACTTTGTGTGTTTCATATGGATATTTTCTCTGGGGAGAATTATATGTGAACTTATATTATAATACATTTTTGAGGAGAAATTATTGAAGAAGGAGTGCTGGCTTATATATATCATATACAATTCCATAAAAGCTATGAAATTCCATAGACATAGACCTTGCATAAATAACGAGACAACCTTCATATATACACATAAATACAAAAAACTATGTAGAGCTCTCATATAGTATGTAAGAGAATTATTAGTTGTAGGGTAGACATTACAAAAATATGTACTGCTTAAAGCAACTTTTCTATGTAAGTCATGTTATATGCAGTTATGCTCAGTAACCTAGAACTGTAACCATGATTAAGGTCTCAGTCTCTTGGCAAATTGACTAGAGCCCATGCTGTCATGTTTTTAATTAAAATAAACAAAGAACTTTTTCACCTAGATTTATTGATTTATTAATTGCTATATCAATTGGAGGTTCCACCGAGATCCCACAGACATCAGATCCTGAAAGAGTATAACAGGAGTGCACCTCTCAGTGGGAGATTCATGGCCACATAAGGTAAAGTATCATTTTTCTTTGTATTTCCTATTTGATGAGATGCATTTTTGTTGATTTTGGGATGGTGTTCTTACTGAGATCTTGACCTGGAGATTGGCTGGGTAAGGTGAAAAAAACTATTTTGTTTTACTTGTTTGAAATAACTGTTAAATATCTGTGTAAAACAAGAAAACTGATTAGAACAAGTTCTCCCCTCAGTTTATTCATGAATTGCACAGCTTGATAAAGCTTCCTCATTTTATCTAAGCATCTCACTCTTGTGGAATTTATGGAATCTGAATCTAGAGAAACAGATAGAGCTTTTGGATTTTGTTAATGTGTTGGAAGAACAGTGGCCCAGATCCAGAACATGCTTCTGTGCAAATTTACGCGTGGCGGACACGTAAAATTGCGATTTTGTATGTACTGCGCATGCGCACATCAGATGATACACTACGTAACGTAATCCCTTACTCCCTATCAACTAAAACTTTTGGAAAAAGGATTATCATTTGCACCTCAAATTGAACCAAATATGTTTGACATGTTTATTGAATTTAATACATTTGTAAGGTCATTATGTAGGAAAAAATTTTTCATGAAAAAAATACAAACAAATTACAAATTAACAATATCAATTTAACAATAGCAGATGAAGAACCCCTTAAGATCTTGGAGGACTTATATATACCTCTTACACAAGAAATTATTAATCCTGATTCTGACATAAATCAAATTAACAAATTCAAATTACCGTCTGATTTTTATCCTATTCATTTAAAAAGCAAAGCCATTGAAGTTTTTTTATAATACAACACTCAAAGAATTTAAAACTATATGTAACCAAAATACATCCGTCCACACTATGGGGAAAGGGAATTTATCCATGGGGGAAAGAAAAGCATTGAAACAATTACAGAAAGACCCAAACATAGTTATAAGATAGGCAGATAAAGGAGGAGGAATAGCAATTTTAGATCATATTCAATATCAAGAAGAATCATTAAAACAATTAAATGACTCCACAGTTTATAAGATTTTAATAACTAATCCAACTAAAACATATCAAATAGCTCTTAAAAATATGTTAACAGAGGCTCTGGATAATTACATAATCTCCAAAGAAATATTCCAATTTTTAATGAAAGAACATCCGGTTATTCCTATATTCTATCACATTCCAAAATTACACAAATCCTTATCTAATCCTCCGGGCCGGCCTATAGTTTCCAGCATTGATTCATTAACATCCAACTTATCAGCTTTTGTAGACCATCATTTACAGAAATTTGTGATTAATTTAGATTCATACCTACGCGATACTTTAGACCTTCTGCAAAAATTGGAAAATTTCACTTGGGAATCAGAATATGCCTTTTTGACATTAGACGTCACATCATTATATACACATATTTCACACGATAAAGGTATTAAAGTTATCAAAAATACATTAACTGAAGATAATTCACTTACCACTCAATTCATTAACTTTATTACAGATTCCATCAAATTTATTTTAGAACATAATTATTTCAAATATGATGACATTACATACTTACAAATTATGGGCACAGCCATGGGTACCAAATTCGCCCCGAGATTTGCCAACCTGTACATGGGTGCTTTTGAAAAGCTACATGTTCAGGAAGGCCCATTTGGGGCGAATTTGGTACGATATTATAGATTTATTGATGATTTATTCATTGTTTGGGGGGGAGTTGAAAACGAAGCTAACGCATTCGTCAACTATCTCAACAACAACGACTTCAATTTACATTTCACTTTCACATATAACAAAATAAGCACAGAATACCTAGACCTTTCCCTAACCGCTATTCAAAATAAGATCATCTGTAAGAATTATAAAAAACCGGTCAGTTCAAACAACTATTTACATTATACAAGTGGCCATTATAAACCCTGGATTACAAACATACCTAAAGGCCAATTAGGTTATCTAAGAAGAAACTGCACTTTAGACACAGATTTCACCAAACAAGCAGAAGAAATGCTGGATAATTTCAGACATAGAGGATACCCAGACAACCTTCTAAAAAAGTCACTCACTTCAATCCAATCTAGAGACAGACAATCATTTATGGAATCTTCCGTTAACAAACATATGAATCCAAATACAACAACTCATCATAATCAAGTGTCTTACATTTCTAAATTCAATAAAAAATCGTATAAAATAAAAAAGATTATACAAAAAAACTATGACATTTTACTAACAGATCCAATTCTAAAAGATACTTTACAACCCAAGCCCAAAATAATTTTTAAGAAGAATAAAAATTTTAAAACTTTATTAGCACCGAGTCAAATAAAAAAACCTGAAAAGCAACAATCTAATGACAATTGGCTTCCATCAAGACCTAAAGGTTGTTATAAATGTGGTAGAAATATATGTCTGACATGTAATCATATCTCCCATCGAACTCTCTCCATTTATTCCACAGTTAATAATACACAATATTATTTAAATCAATTCATAAACTGTAATACAACATATGTAATTTACCTTCTACATTGTCCATGTAAATTGCAATATGTGGGTCGAACAACTAGGCCTTTGAAAACCCGGTTTAGAGAACACAGAAATAATATTATTAAAAGTCTTATGACACATAGTGTCTCCAGACACTTCAAGATAAAACATAATAGTGATCCAAAATATCTCACTATAACTGGAATCGAACATATAAAAGCCACAAACCGAGGAGGTGATAGATTTAATAAATTATGTCAGCGTGAATTATTCTGGATCTTCCAATTACAAACTTTATTTCCAGAAGGTCTAAATGAAGATCTTGAATTTCGGTCTACAGGGTTCTAATTACGACTCCAAATAATAATTTTCTCCTTAATTGATGTTCCCAATATTACATCAAGACGTTAGAGACATATATTATACTTGCGTATATATAATGGTACTTAAACACTTCTAGGGAACTATAAAATACAATTAATCTAATGTATTCTTTATTCATATCCCCACTTTATTCACCTCAATATACCCTTCATTTTCTCAGTTATGATATAAATATGGTTGGATTTATTGGATAAAATATATATAAATTGGATAAAATATATATAGATGGGAACAATATATGTATATATATATATAATTAAATGTCAGACATACATTTTTACCACATTAATAACAACCTTTAGGTCTTGATGGAAGCCAATTGTCATTAGATTGTTTCTTTTCAGGTTTTTTTATTTGACTCGGTTATATTTGAATTTGCACATTTGTATTTTTGTATATGTATATTTATATGTATACAATTATATAGATAGTCTACACATAGAGAACCTATAAAAGGTTCTTTCTGTTTGTTAACTAACTATGTCTTTTATATTATAGAATACTGCAATAATGACACTAAAAAGTTAAGTTCATAATAATTTATAATTTCCATGTGGGTTTTAAGCTAATATGTGTTTGACATTATCTAATTGGATTCAGCTTATGATGATAATTATTTCATTATTTATATGTACATTTTATGACATTATATTATCATTACCTTATATTTAAACGAAAAATAAACGAAAAATAAGAAATTGATGGATTTTGTCCTAATAAAAATTAATTTAATGATTTACAGCGATGTTATTTTATAATTATAGTCAATCACCAGCCTTATTTGAAAAAATTATATTTTATATATTTATATTTTAAGTAAAAAACGTCATCAGTTAATTAATTAAGCATGTATAAATATGGCTCCAATATGACAGACATTACTTTGGCTTGAAAAAGTCCCATACAGGGACGAAACGCGTTGCCAGTATTGCCTCCTTACTCACAGTAATTGAGCACCCAGCTACACACAGGATAGAAACCTGTCCGTTATTGGAATGGTCAAACCCCTTTCATGACATCACTTCAAAGAGTCCGCTCATTCTTACCAACTATTCACACGTGCACCACGCTTTGAACCGCATCCGTATCGGGAGACTGAAGCCGAAGCATCACATCGTTCTCTCCAAAATAGACCCAGGACCGCTGCTCCCCGTGGAGGGTGGCAGTGTTGACCGGGACTGCTCTGAGACACAGCTCTAAACATACGGCTAACAGAACTCTTCAGCGGTAATTATATTGAAACTTGGCTTTTCATGTCATTGAATGGGATTCTAAACAGCGCTGTTTGTACTAGTCCTTCCAGCATTGGATATAAAAACTTACATTAGTGCTCATTACTTTCTACTTCATAAGAGACTTTCTCATTGCATTACTAAGACATCAGAGGATGTCAGAATAATATATATAATTTTGACTTTGCACAGACCTCTTCTATTTACATTGTTATTGGTTTATTTATTTATTTTTTCTAAAGTTTCTTCCACAATATTTCCCATTTTTTGATGTTGTATATTTTTACTGTTATTTTATATTTAATATTTTTATATCTGTTTATTTACTGTTCTACATCCATATTTTCTGATTAGGATCATCATCTTTTTAAAATTTGTGATAATAAATTGTATTTTATATCCATCAATTTCTATTTTCAGCCATCCTGTTTAATTTGATTTTATAGCTAATAATTAGCAACATAATTACCCAAAGTTCAGCGCTGGTAACGGATATAAAATAATTTATTTATTTATTTATATCCAACATCCCTCTTACTACGTAACGTAACTCTGAGCGTATTGCCCATTTACGTATTAGTTGCGTAAATTCGTACGTGTGGGCGTGACAATTTTACATGAGACAAAAGTACGTCTAAATTACGTAATGTAGGCGGGGGTTTTCATTTAAAGTGTACAGTATGGGCATACTTAGCTGGTGTAAGTACGTGTTGCCCATCCGTACGTGTGCGGACTATAGCGATTACATGACCAAAAGTTAAGGTAGGGTTTGAAAAGTGTAAATCGGTCCAAGTACGTACATTCAAGGGGTGTGCCAAGGGGAGTGTATAGAAGGTACGCACGCGTAAATACGCTACGCTAGTAAACGGATTGCAAGCGGAGTTCTGGATCTACCCATGTGTAATTATTAGTAGAAGAATGATAGATATTGGGCAGGCAGAGACCTGTAATCTGAAGTGGTGCCAATATTCAACCTTTGTACTTTTACTGTTGTGTAGAGAGGTACATATTGGACAGGTTTAGTGCTAGTTTACAACCTGCCTCTTACCAGACGTGGTGTCAGCTTATTGATTCAGGATTAACTACATGGTCACAGAAAGTCCGGGTTGGTGAGTTGTGTGTTTTGTTGAAAAGTGTGTCACTATGGGAGTGAATCAATCACTGATGGAGTTACCGGTGGCAAGCGGAGATTTCTGCATAAGAGAAAAAGAAAAAGTTGAGACCCTCATAAATTTTTGATTGCAGGCACTTTTGATCTGCAGATTTTGGAAGTTATGCAGGATGTGCTGGGCTGGGATGTAAATGAATAGAATGAATACAGTGATTGGTTAAATCTCTTTTTAATGTAACACAAACCATGGTTATTAAAAAATTTCCTTCCTATTTAAATAGGATTTATAAAATTCACAGCCCAGTTAGTGGTAATAAACTGCAGATTGTGACTTCAATTTCACTGCAAAAGATGCAGACTCTATTCTATCTGGACACCTGATAAACAGCCAATGTCAGGTCTAATTAATTCATTTTTAAGTTACTAAAATTATTTCCACACAAAGTGGATTAGACTTTAGTGAAGACCAAATGCAAAAAATGTATGCATATGCAAAACAAAACAGCAGAAGCCATATGCAGATATCCGATGGTGCTAAGTGCACTAAGAACCCAGAGAGGCAGGCTCATCAGGAGATCAGGAAATCATAAGGGCAAGTATAAACCAATCTGTTATCATTATCAGGAAAGCGGACATATAGCCTGTGTTTGCAAAATATACCTTTGTTCCAAGGCAAACTAACAAACATAGGAGTCCTAGAAATCATACTCCTCCTCCCCCTCCTCCAGAGGATGAGGCAAACTTACAAGCTCCCATAGAAAACATTTGCATATTGGCTTATGATGCTAACGCCCCTGACAAATGCAATCAGTCTAGAGATAATAGGGACAGATTTTAAAGATAAAATTGTGTTTATTTAGAATACATTTGTCATTCCTTGCACAACAAATGACTAAAACCTTAGGTAAACATGTACTTGTTGTAGATGTTAGTAAAATGTTGCAAAAGTTAATTGTTGCTGAAATAGGAATTGAACGACTGGTATACTGACTATGACATTACAGACTATGGCCCAGATCCAGAACTACGGCCGACAGGGGACTTACGACAGTAATTTGTAAGTCCCCTGTGTCGGAACATCTGTGCATACGTGTGCCTGATGTTCCGACTGCGTAAGTACTCATGCAGAAGGGGCTGACCCTTCATTTAAGATGGCCTTATCCCTGCCATACAGGCGGGGATAGCCATGCATATGAGGGGTCGGGGGCGAGGAAGCCTCATTACGACTAGGTCTGCAGTCGTACCTAGAGGTAAAAGTTAAGGTAGCAATCTGGTCACGTAAATCCAGCAGGGGACATGCACTTCCCGCTACAGGTGCGTGACTACAAACACGTAGAGCGTGCAGGGGTCAGGATATGGGCCTATGACAATACAGATTAGAAAACGTCCAGACCATGGTGTGACAAGGACTGGGAGAAAGACAGAGAAAAAGCTCAGACAGTGTTTGACAAGGCAGGCCAAATCAGTGAATAAACACAGAATGGAAGTTGCTCAGTCAATTTATAGGTAAATGTGAACAGGTGCATGAAAGGCAGGGGTTAGTTAAATTAATGAAAATGCAGATTAAGTCTGTTGAAACAAGCAAACAGTCCTATAAAGGTGTCTGTCCCAAGTAAAAGTTTGATAACTCTGCCATTACCTTTTACAATTGTTAAGGTAAAAGACACTTTTCAAGAGAATGCAAAAAGGCTAAATGCAGATGCAGACCTCCTCAGGAAAAGCCTCAGTCTCCTGAGGATGAAGAGGTTCCCTTGCAAAAGCAATCCCACAGCTCCATACCTTTCTAGCCACTTATATCTTGTAAATCCCTTGACCTTACTGTGAAGTTGACAATTTAAGGGTCTCAGCATTCCCTCTTATGTATATGGGTGTTGCCAGATTATTGATATCTGGAAATTTGAAGTTCAACACAGCTGTTGTAAACGCAGTATGGGCCTCATTCACTAAGCTCGAATTGCTAAAATTCACATGATTTTTAGCTTAAAATTCGCCAAAGGCATGAATTTAGTAATTTTTTATTCGCGGGTCCGCAAATCGCGGTCCCGACTTTTTTCCATTAGAAACATAGGATGTTTCTAATTCACTAAATGCGATTTCACCGATTCGCGGTGAAATCGCATTGAATTCACAAGACATAAAAATCGCGGTCCTTTTTCCATTAGAAACATAGGATGTTTCTAATTCACTAAATGCGATTTCACCGATTCGCGGTGAAATCGCATTGAATTCAATTCACATGAAATCGCATCTCTAGAGATGCGATTTTATGTCTTGTGAATTCAATGCGATTTCACCGCGAATCGGTGAAATCGCATTTAGTGAATTAGAAACATCCTATGTTTCTAATTGAAAAAAGTCGGGACCGCGATTTGCGGACCCGCGAATAAAAAATTACTAAATTCATGCCTTTGGCGAATTTTAAGCTAAAAATCATGTGAATTTTAGCAATTCGAGCTTAGTGAATGAGGCCCATACTGCGTTTACAACAGCTGTGTTGAACTTCAAATTTCCAGATATCAATAATCTGGCAACACCCATATACATAAGAGGGAATGCTGAGACCCTTAAATTGTCAACTTCACAGTAAGGTCAAGGGATTTACAAGATATAAGTGGCTAGAAAGGTATGGAGCTGTGGGATTGCTTTTGCAAGGGAACCTCTTCATCCTCAGGAGACTGAGGCTTTTCCTGAGGAGGTCTGCATCTGCATTTAGCCTTTTTGCATTCTCTTGAAAAGTGTCTTTTACCTTAACAATTGTAAAAGGTAATGGCAGAGTTATCAAACTTTTACTTGGGACAGACACCTTTATAGGACTGTTTGCTTGTTTCAACAGACTTAATCTGCATTTTCATTAATTTAACTAACCCCTGCCTTTCATGCATCTGTTCACATTTACCTATAAATTGATTGAGCAACTTCCATTCTGTGTTTGTACTGTTTGTGGGCTTGTCTGAGAGCAGCAGCTGTGAGGGGGAGCTGCTCCACAGCAGCCATTTTGGAGACTTTAAGGGGTGTCTCCTGAGGTAAGTTTGGCTCTCAATTTATAAACATATATATGTGACCCAACATTGGGACTCTCATTGTTATAGTTAGGACCACCATATACAGAAAGCTCTTGACGGTGGCTGGTGGCTTTGCGCAAATATGTGTAACGAACATTTCTGTGTTTTATTTTACAGATAGACGGTATAGTTTGTTACTGGATTATGGCAGTGTGCTGGGGCTTTTCTTTCCCTTTGTTTCTGTGACAAGCAGATTAACCCCTGCCTTTCATGCACCTGTTCACATTTACCTATAAATTGACTGAGCAACTTCCATTCTGTGTTTATTCACTGATTTGGCCTGCCTTGTCAAACACTGTCTGAGCTTTTTCTCTGTCTTTCTCCCAGTCCTTGTCACACCATGGTCTGGACGTTTTCTAATCTGTATTGTCATAGGCCCATATCCTGACCCCTGCACGCTCTACGTGTTTGTAGTCACGCACCTGTAGCGGGAAGTGCATGTCCCCTGCTGGATTTACGTGACCAGATTGCTACCTTAACTTTTACCTCTAGGTACGACTGCAGACCTAGTCGTAATGAGGCTTCCTCGCCCCCGACCCCTCATATACATGGCTATCCCCGCCTGTATGGCAGGGATAAGGCCATCTTAAATGAAGGGTCAGCCCCTTCTGCATGAGTACTTACGCAGTCGGAACATCAGTCACACGTATGCACAGATGTTCCGACACAGGGGACTTACAAATTACTTTCGTAAGTCCCCTGTCGGCCGTAGTTCTGGATCTGGGCCATAGTCTGTAATGTCATAGGGCCTGATCCTGAACAACGATGTAGCGCTGAGCGTGCTAACGCTCAGCGTTACATCGCTGACTCCCCCTGGCACTCCCCCTGTGCGGGAGTATAGCCCCTTCCTTACGCCGGGTGA
>WWET01000007.1:1835131-1849584 GCA_011038615.1 Limnodynastes dumerilii
ATATCCCATCATGTGTCTCCAGGTCCCAGTATCCCCCATCATGTGTCTCCAGATCCCAGTATCCTCTTCATGTCTTTCCAGTCCCCATTATCCTCCATCATATGTCTCCAGCCCCCCCGAGTATCCCCATCATGTGTGTTCAACTCCAGTATCCCTCATTATGTCTCTTCTTCTCCAGTATCTCCCATCATATGTCTCCAGCACCCAGTATCCCCCATCATGTCCTTTCAGCACCCAGTATCCCCCATCATGCATATCCAGCACCCAGTATACCCATCATGTGTATCCAGCACCCAGAATCCCCCATCATGTCTCTACAGCCTCCAATATCCCCATCATGTCTCTCCAGCACCCAGTATCCCCCATCATGTGTATCCAGCACCCAGTATCCCCATCATGTCTTTACAGCCCCCAATATACTCCATCATGTCTCTCCAGTACCCAGTATCCTCCATCATGTGAATCCAGCTCCCAGTATTGCTATCATGTTTCTCTAGTACCCATTAACCCCATAATGTCTCTCTAGCACCCAGTATTCCCAATCATGTTACTCCAGCATCCAGTATTCCCATTTTAAGTCTTTTACCATTACTTAAGCAGGCTCTGAGTTGAATGATGCTGATGGGACTGTGGGTCACTCCAGTGTCATTCAGTTACGGGGAGGCGCTGCTTCACTCTGCATCTGCCTGTCACACAAGCAGACCAGAAGTGAATAGAGTGGTGAGAGTACCTTACATTGTTTTACTGTGGCGTCCATCTTAGGGAATGGACTGGTGCCATGGAACAGGGAGCAGGGGGGATGAGCGCCTGTCCAGCCTGGCATATGTGCCAATGTTACTTGTCAGCGGACTTACACAAATGACTTGCATAAGTTCCCTGACTTTATTAGTTCTGTATCCGGCCCATAATATTTAGGTCAGAGCTGCTTTGCAATAACACATACACTGCAAGGTCATCGCTCATAATAAATCAGTACTTAAATATAAAAACATTTTCTCATGAAGTAACAAAACGCGTTTATACTAAATAGCTTGAAAATGTTAGAGCAGAAACACCACTGTATACTTCAATCACATCTGCTGTTGTCCATTAATTGCTTTGGAAAGTAACAATATTTTATCCATCTTCGTTATATCTTCAGTGTAAATGATGCTGTAAGAGAGAGTGAAACTGAGTGAAACATAAAAGCTTGTTTTGTTAGGACCCCTGCTGCCTGCAAGGAGATCAAAGCTCAGGAGGAGGCTGGAAAACAGCCGAATTCGCTGCACAAAAGCATGGCCTGTAGCAGCTGCTCTGGGCACACTCATAACACATGTGTACCTTTCTGACTCAACCCTTCCCAGTGAATCATGGAAGCACGTTACCTCTCACTTTCCTTCATTATTTTAACCGCAGTCACTGAGGAGATGTGGGTACCATCCATCACAATGCACAAATTCACAGTGCACAGATTCAGCACTGGCCTAATTAAAGCCTTTCCTTTCATTTGTGGAGATAATTAGACTTTCATCTCACCAGGAAGCTTCTGAAAGATCTATTTCTTTCTTCAATAAGAGCTACATCAAACAAAGCAGATTTTAATCGCCTTTTCTTTAGGGCATAAGTCAATAATGAAAGATGTTATGGATAACAAAGATGTGTGTTCATAAACACATTCACAATAAAAAAAAAAATTAAGCAATATTTTTTAATTACAGTCACATTTGCAAACAATAAACTGGTCTCTCATAGATATTTTGAAAAGTGCAAATGATTATTCATAACACAATTGATATTAGTACTGTACCTCAGCTGTATAAAGGGAACACCTGTTTGCTCTTATGTTAAGGACCTGCAGATGGTTCAGTAAGTGCGAGTCAAGACATTGTTGGAGCTCAAAAGGACAAAAAGACACTAATTGATGTCTGTGCACCTTACTCAGTCCTCACATATTATGGTAAACGTTTAAACGTGTCATGGCAAGTCACTCAATTTACTTTACATTAACATCATTTTCTTACATTTTATATCTTTTTTGGGTTAATGCAAGATTACTGACAAGAGATGTATATTATATATTACACTTTTCTTTATTGCACATGTTTTATTTTTTTGTCTTCTTAAAAAGCAAAATGCTATCCAAACCTAAAAAAACAAAAAAAATCATATTGCAGTTTTAGCTTGTAATTCTCTAAGGACATTCTTGATTTTACAATTAGTGTGAACAGCATACTAATTTTATTTTACAGAACTAATCACTTAAAAAAATTAATAAAGGACCAGATTCAGAAAATAAGTGGAAATCAGGTGGAGATTTCCACCTGAGAAAAACCATGTTTCAGGGGAGGCAAATTTCATCTGTTGCAGACAATATGAGAGTTAAAAAAAATAATGTTTTTTAGTACAGGACTAAATAACAATTTAAAAGTAAAGCTGGTCAGATGGGCTGATCCAGAGCTGCACTTACACCTTTTAAGGGTAAAATAAGTTCCAACTAAGGAGTGCAAATTAACTTATATTATTTTGTATAAGGAAACTTAGTTTTTTCACATAGAACTCACATACTGTAAAGCTTTATGAATAATCTCTAAATTAGAGTTGAGCTAGGTAGCCTTATCTGATTTCACATTTTAAATTAGCCTTCCCTCAAGTTTAACATGGTTTTGCCGAGGTCTACACTTGAACCTGTTTTGCCCTTACTCTCTTGGACCATACGTTTGGAGAAGAAACAAGTATATTGTTAACCACAAGTCAGGGTGAAGAGATCATATGTGGTAAAGAACAGGTCTGTGGCGCATAAAAATAAAATATTTTTTACTTACAGTCACATTTGGAAACAATAAACTAGTCTATCATAGTTATTTAGAAAAGTGCAAATGATTATTCATGACACAATTGATATTAGTACTGTGCTTCATCTTTATAAAGGGAACACCTGCTTTATCTTATTTTAAGAACCTGCAGATGGTTCAGTAAATGCAAGTCAAGACTCAAGACATTGTTGGAGCTCAAAAGGACAAAAAGATACTTATTGAGTTTAACATAATTTTGCCCAGGTCTACACTTGAACCTGTTTGCCCTTACTCTGTTGGACCATACGTTTAGAGAAGGAACTAGTGTGTGGTGAATCACAAGTCTGGGTGAAGGGATAATGGCCCTGATTATTTTGTACGGAGCCACTACGCATATCTTTGAAGACCACGCATAGTTTTTAAGGTAAGAGGAGGCTTGTCGGGGAATAGTTTCGTAAAGTGGGTGGGGGAGGCATGTAAATTAGGCTGGGAGGGAGGGCAGGGGAATCTACATGCACAGGTAGTTAAGGGTGCCCTATGGTACTCATAAGTGTCATTAGGCACTTAAAAACGAGGGCGGGGTGGGGGAGGGGAGCAGGGAATTATTTCTTATGTGTGAATCCAGCCAATATTCTGTGGTAAAGAACGGGTGAAGGGATAATTCTGTGGTAAAGAACAGGTGTGCGGTGAATCACAAGTCTGGGTAAAGGGATGATTCTGTGGTAAAGAACAGGTATGCAGTGAATCACAAGTCAGGGTGAAGGGATTATGGGCTTGATCCAGAACTACACTGGCTGGCGTTTGTTCACCAGCCAGCAGCGTAAGATGGCTTAAAATGGTTGATCGTGCGTCCATAGCAGTGCCGTAGTAACGCTGGAGGAGGCGTCCCCCAGCGTTACTACGTTCAGGTTAGTGTAGGTGGGTGGGGGGGAGTTAATTTAATGAGGGAGGGAGGGGTTAGCGTCCAAACGCTCCTGTGCAAGCGTATTTTCCCTTGCTTAGGCTGGCTGAAGTTAGGGTAGCCTTCAGCCGGCGTAAGCGAGGGAAAATACGCTCGCACAGGGGGAGTGTCGGGAAGAGTGAACGCCGATACGCTGTGCTTTAATATAGTTCTGGATCAGGCCCCATATGTCTGTGGTAAAGAAAAGGTGTGCGGTGAATCACAGGTCTGGGTGAAGGGATAATTCTGTGGTAAAGAACAGGTCTTCAGTGACTCACAAGTCAGGGTGAAGGGATAATATGTCTGTGGTAAAGAAGAGGTGTGCAGTGAATCACAAGTCTGGGTAAAAGGATAATATATCTGTGGTAAAGACAAGGTGTGCAGTGAATCACAAGTCAGGGTGAAGGGATAATATTTTGTGGTAAAGAAGAGGTGTGCGGTGAATCACAAGTCAGGGTGAAGGGATAATATATCTGCGGTAAAGAACAGGTGTGCGGTGAATCACAAGTCTGGGTGAAGGGATAATATGTCTGTGGTGAAGAAGAGGTGTGCTGTGAATCACAAGCCTGAGTGAAAGGATAATATTCTGTGGTAAAGGATAGGTGTGTGGTGAATCATAAGTCAGAGTGAAGGGATAATATGTCTGTGGTGAAGAAGAGGTGTGTGGTGAATCACAAGTCTGAGTGAAAGGATAATATATCTTTGGTAAAGAAGAGGTGTGTGGTGAATCATAAGTCAGGGTGAAAGGATAATATTCTGTGGTAAAGGATAGGTGTGTGGTGAATCATAAGTCAGGGTGAAAGGATAATATTCTGTGGTAAAGGATAGGTGCACAGTAAATCACAAGTCTGGGTGAGTAGATAAAATGTCTAGGGCAGTGGTTCCCAAACTGTGCGCCGCGGCTCCCTGGGGCGCCGCAACGCTCTCACCGGGGTGCTGTGGAATGTTTCTATTTTCTATTTTATTCTATTCTATTCTATTTTTGTCTTAGGGGTGCCTTGAAAAAACATGGAGACCCTAAGAGTGCCTCAAGTTTGGGAACTACTGGCCTAGGGTAAAGAACAGGTGTGTAAGCATTAAAGTCAGGGGCAGGGTGAAGGATCGTGAGGGAACACAAGACTGTAAAACAGAGAACTACCTCTGGGACACATCCCGCGCTAGAATTATCAGCGCCAGGTAAAAAGTGGCAATCTTATCAATCACTGGTGTGACCTTAAGACTAGAAGAAACCCATTACATTTGGGGCCCCACTTATTAGCTGTTATTGTTATTGCTGAATTGTTATAATATTGATTTTATTTTAATTATTTTATATGTATAGTCATATGTGTGTTGATGTATGTGTATGATTTTATTTATTTTATATTGGTTTGATTAAATTTGTGGACTATATTTAAAGTGCATTCCTTTTTTGTAGCAGAAAACAAGACTGGTTTAATGGAAATATCTATTAGAGCGGTACATACCATGGGAAGGGGAAGCAAATAGAATCTGGAAGATGCACATTTGACCACATTGGACCTAATTTTAAACTCTGTTGGACACCTTCCTTCCGCAAGCTGCTAACGAAAGTCACGTGTTTTTCTGGCACTGTACATGAGCATGCCAGATGTTCCATACACAAGGAGATCCATTTGATGTGGCCTTCCAAGACATCCATATGCCTAATCCATGCACGAGGGTCGGGGATAGAGATGCTGGCGAAGGTGAGTGGGTGGCATAGGCACTTCCACACAGATCTGTGTTCGGACGGACGCAAATCCATGCAAATTTCTAAAGACAGGATTATGGACACACAAGTTGTCCAAAGTCCACACGAGAGAGGGGGTTGACAGGAGAGTTCACTTTACTTCAAGTGGCAAGGGGGTTTTAATTAAGGAGAAGTAAGGACTGAATTAACCCAAAGCAGATTAAACTCCCTGAATGTGTGTTTGCACAGGCTGCAGCCCACCTGTGATGTCAGGGTTGTGGGTATGTCACAGCAGCTAGAAAAGATGACCATTTCCTGTAGGAGGTCCATTTAATAATTGGGATTTGCTCACACTTTCTCCCTATATTTATCAGAATGTGGATTGTACAATGAGCCTTGTCTGGTTCAGGCAGTCTCAGACGTTTTCCAGTCATTCATTGAGTGGAGTGCTGAGGCACTGGAGAGAGCTGGTTATGATGCTGTACTTGCTATGCTTCTGTGACCCCAATCAAATTTAAAAATAATTTACCAAATAGACAATTAAAAATAATTGCCCCAAAGATTTAGCCAAATAAAATCCCAAATACTTTTACTTAAATCCCTAAGTCTGTGTCGTGTCAATTTATTTTCAGTAGAGTGTAATTAGAAGGTGGGCCTGCAATATGCGCAAGAGCATCAGCCATGGGACGTTTCGTTTATTTTGCTATAGCCATTTATCTAAGATTCTCTTCATTGGGTCAATATAGGACCAAGAAATCCAAATCTTGGTTTTCTTTTTCTTTTTTTCTATTACTGTTTATTTTTTTCTACGGTACAGGACTATGGACCGTATTCACCGACCCGTGAATTGCGTGCATATTTTAAGGTAAGTTTTAACTCTGCATGCGTAGTACTTTTATTTACGTAAGTTCCGTAGAATAAATGCACGTAAGTGCTTTAAACACGGACATGTGAATCACACTTGGGAACATACGTACGGATGGGCGGGGTAGAAATACGTACTTGAAAATTTACATGAAAGTGGGTGGGGGGGGGCATTTAAATGAACGGTTGAAGGGGGATAGGAAACATCACCTCTTAACTCTAATACTGTTTTCAACAGATGAAATATGACACCCCTGCAATCAACATGGTTTAGCCCAGGAGTAACTATGTTCAAGCCCTTACTTCAGTCTGGATACAGTTCAATATTCTTAACCAGTGAGTAAAGACAACACATTTGGAGAAAGCCAATAGGACTGAGCAGATCTACCTGATCATCCAAGTATTTGTATTGTAACCATTCTAGAGTTGGATACACAGTATTTAAATTAAACACAAAGCGATATCTGTAATGGGTTTACTAACAACTGCAGTCTTAATGAGCATGTCGATTCCAGAATACACACTACACACAATTTCCATTCACATCTGTAAGTTACGTCTCTGGAAATCTACTCAAAGGATCCTGACATCATAAAACAAAATAAAGCTTCTCTGCTTGATGCCTGCAAGAGTGAAGCCAATAAAATAAGCATGTAAATCCCATGTATTTATCTGGTTGTGGTCACTCCTCTGGTGTTACTTCTATTACAATGAGGCTCAGATACAACTTTCTCATTTAAAATGCTTTATTATTATTATTATTATTATTATTATTATTATTATTATTATTATTATTATTATACAGTGTTTTTTTATTTAACTTTTTTTTTTTCAACTACTTGATGGTCCGTAATAATTAGTAGTAACATGCTGCATGCGGAAAACATCCATAATCTTCGTGTGTGTTCTACACTCTACCAATTTCCAGCACACATATGGAACATCAATATCCAAATTTCTGAGCTGGAAGTCATTCTGATGGCAGGGCTGGACAGGGCGCATGCTAAAAGCATGTCCTCAAGGTGGGAGGCGGCAGGTATTTAAATCATACAGTAAGGGCTAAGACTAAGCCCTTATGTACGCTTTTCACTTAGGCAATAGCTCATTTTAAGTGGGGCTGATGCCTATATGTTATGGTGCGGTCCTGTTGGCGCTCCGTATGCACAGAGGTATGTAAGTCCACACTCACATGTCCTTCCCCGCTCACGTACAGAGTTCGAACCCTTCCTTAAGTTCTCTGCACGGATCTGGGTCTGTCTGAATGCAGATCCATGAGGAAGTACATACTGCTGCCCACTCTCCATTATCTGTATGCCTATCCCTGCCCCCCTTGTGGGGACACATGTGTATTTGGAGTAACGCTGCGTCAGACCGTTCTCCTTGCGTACGGAACTAAGTTCCCTAAGCAAGGCGATCTGTTGCGTAACATCTGCCACACACATGCACAGTGCCAGAAAAGCACTCAACTTCCGAAAGCAGCATGTCGGGTGCAGGCCCATTCTCTTAGTTCAGGCAGTTATACGAACCCTGGTAAAGAGCAGGAATTCTACAGAAAGGGCCAAGAACTTGGTTGCTGATCCACACACAGGACCAAAGAAACCTCTGTTATTAAAATACACTGGAAAGCTGATTAATTCTCTGCACATACACAGGTGGGTCAGGTCATTTAGTTTTCTGAACTCGCTCCTATACTGCTCAGTGCAACTAATAACTACACTTACACCTGGGGCAAGGTTTGGATTACCCCCAGGGTTTAATTTAGGCACAATGGACCATAATCACAGATGCAAATTTGCATGGTATTCTGTGTGTATATTCAGGAGCGGATTAACTGCGCATACGTAGTAACGTTTTCTACGCAAGTTACGTTGGATTTAGGCACAGGAGTCCATTAGGCACGGACTTCCGAATTGCACTTAGGGACATACGACGTACGTGTGAAGTTACGTGAAGTTGGGCGGAGGGGAGGCATTTAATGATCTTTTGAGGGCGCGGTTAGTCATGTACGCACGTACGTAAGTAACATACGCACGTAAGTACACCCAAACGGTTAAGGGTGCCCTATTAAAGCATGAAACCGTCCATGCTAGGGGGAGTGTCATGGGAATTGCCTTGCTAATTGCGCGCGTATATTTGCGTACTTTAGACACACACATCTCTGAATCCGGTCCAATATCCCAAAATAATCCCATTCCAAATAAAATATAGTTATCTGTCATTTTTGAATTACTAGAAAGTCAGGAGAAGATATAGGCCTATGGAAATCAATTAAAAATGTAACATTTTATTACTTTTTTATCTTTTACAAATTTCAAAGTTTTAAAGACATTTAAACAATACTTAATTCAAGTGTGATATAATCTGTTAATACAATTATACATTTCTATTCATTTCTATCCTGGAAAAACAGTTATATAGCCGGAAAGGAACACTATTACACTGCATTTGTCAAACACTATAGATTAGCTCCACTTTTGTTTAATGAAATTAGTTCATCACATGATCAACACATTGCTGTCTCCTTTTGCAATACCCCAAAAAATAATGATTTACAAGTAATGTGTTACTGTCAATTAGTCTCTGAATAACTGAGTGTGATGTGAAATTATTCTTAAAGAGTGCTATTGCTATTAATTAGCCATGCTCTGCAATCACAAGCAGCATAATGAATTATTTACTGTCTATTCCGTTAACATACTGAACTTTCAATGCAATCGTTATTGACTCACTTTTATCACACAAAGATTTGGAGCTATTTATATATGTATACCATATTCAATGAAGTTAATTATATGTATAGTAGGCAATTATATGTTGAACTGAAAAATAATATTATGTAATATTTTAACGCAATTTACAAATATTTCTTAATAACATTCAATTAATAGTCTGACACATTGACAGCATTTTACAAGATATAATACATTTACAACAGAAGAATTATTTAACTATAGATTTTGCTGTTGAAGCTGCACTTTTAGAAAACAGTGGTAGTGCAGGAACCTTTGTCCCTCACACAATTCGAGACCATAGGACTGGTGTAGAAAAAAACACCAGCCAATCAGAAGAGATTGTGTCTTGCAAATGGGTCTTCATTTATTCATTTGAACATCTTCATTTGCCTTTATGGACTGAAATAATAGCTATTATTCTGTTTAAGCAAATGTTCCAACAATGGGTAATTTTGCTACTGTATCTCCTACATACTGAAGTTTTATAGGATAAGTTCCACAAGTGTGAGTGTGCATGTGTATACTTCTAGTACTGATCTTGATCCTTGGCTACTGCAGGTGTTTTCCGACTGTGGGTTGTGATGGTGCAGGATAGGGTATATAAGTTGCAATAAAACCCATGGTGGAAGGGGGGAGATATGCTAATTGTACAGAAAGTGCTGAGTTATGCCCTTGCTTATGGGCTCATTTATGCAACAAACCTATTTTCAATAGGGCTGATTCATATATTTTAAGGTAGGGTCTTGGGGCCTGATCCAGACCTACGCATGAGAGCGGAGCGTATTACCGCTGTAGCGTATAATCTTTCACTCCCACGGCACTCCCCTTACCTTCCTTTCATTACGCCCACCGAGCCCTACCCTAACTCTTCCATGTGTTCGTACGTATTTTCGTAGCGACGCGTTGTTCGTAGCGGGCTAAGCACGCCCATACCGTACAATTTAAATGGCTCTCCCCGCCTACATTCCTTAACTCCAGCGTCCGTACTAACTTCGTACTATAAACACCCCCCGTCGTCGGAAAAAACGCAAACAATACGGACGCCAGAATCGCCGCTATGAAAAGGTCTTTGAAACGACCGGAAGTTGTCACTATACACATGCGCAGCGCGTTTTTTATGGCGATTTTACGCTTACGATCAGATTAGATCGCCTGTGAGCGTAGGTCTGGATCAGGCCCTTGGTGTCAGCAGTCCAGTGCGTGCAAGGGGTTTGGTCTCCCTGCACACAGCGATCTGCAATAGGGACTCTGCTGCTGCTGTGTCACAAAGAGTATAATAAAAAAAAATGACTGAGGTAACAAAGCATTTCAGCAAACCAAACAAAAGACAAACAGAGTATCGAGTGTGCACAAATGTATCTTTACCTTGGGTCTGATCCAGAGCTACGATGTTACACTGAGCATTCTAATGCTCAGCGTAACATCGCAGCACTCCCCCTTGTCCTAACGTATTAACACTCGCTTACGCCGGCTACCCTAACTTCAGCCAGCATAAACGAGTGTTAATTCGCTGGGACGGCGGTGTTGCAACGCAAATGCCGCCCTCCCAGCCTCATTACCCTCCTTCCCCCCCACCTACCTGCACTAACTGCAGCATAGTAATGCTGGGGTACGCCCCCTCCAGTGTTACTATGCTGCTGCTATGGATGCCCGATCCTCGATCTGACGTTGCCGTAGGTACGTCGAGTAACATCTGCGCAGCGCATGCGCAGATCGGCTTTTCAGACGATCTTACGCTTGCGCCCAGTGTATTAACGCCAGCAAGCATAGGTCTGAATCAGGCCCCTTGTGTTGGATTCAGACTTAATAAAACAAAAGGACTTACGCAAGCCACTTGTATAAGTTCCCTTGAAAGTAACACGTGCGCATACTAGCACCAGATGTAGCGAAGTGAATCTCCTTGGAGATCTGTTTGTGGGGGCGTTCCATGAATTTCACATGGCTAAGCCCTTCTATGGAGGATGAATAGCATTTGGGGCTGGCTAACAGCAGCTCTGTTTGGAGGTTTGAGTAAGCACACAGATCCGAATGAAGCACCTAAGGCTGCCTTATGGCTGTGGAAAGTGCATAATGTCTTCACGAGAGAGGGGAGTAACAGGGAAGTTCACTTCCCTCTTCCATGCGGATTTCCAGACCTCTGAATGTAAGGAACACGTTTGGATGTCTGGATGTGAATTCTTGATCCTCATCCTTCTCTTGCTATGGCGCAAGTGGCCAGATAGCAATTATGAAGGAAACAGCTTTATCTTTACATGAAAACAGGGGAAAACTTCAGGTTTAATTTAGGATTAGAAATGTGAACTATTCCTGAAAAATGAAGACATTTCTTTGTAGGATATGTAGAGAAATACTTTAATACTTAGAAATGATAAGAGCATTGGGCCTGATCCAGAACAACACATCGGAGCGAATTTGCGCGTGGCAGAGACGTAAAATAGCCCATTTCTAAGTACTGCGCATGCGCACCATAGAAAATACGCTCATTAGCGTAGCGTAATTGTAAACATATGGGCCATTCACGTATTTGTCACGTAAATACTTACGTGTTGGCGTGCCAATTTTACGTGAGTCAACAATACATTCGATTTACGTGAAGTAGGTGGAGGTTTGTATTTAAAGTGTACAGTATGGGCGTGCTAAGCGGCGTACGTTCACGTAGTCTATACGTCCGTTAGCTAGCGGATGTGTTACGCGAATAAAAGTTAAGGTAGGGTTTGGGAAGCGGAACTCGGTGAAATACGTACATTCAAGGGGTGTGCCTAGGGGAGTGTATAGAACATACGCGTGCGAAAATACATTACGCGGGGAAACGTATTGCACACGTAGTTCTGGATCTACCCCATTGCTTTAATAAACAAGGGAAGTCTAGGCCTCATATATGCTTCAATAACAAGAGAGACATTTATGTGAAATCAACAATTAAGGAATGATTGCATCAGTGTACTAAATTATGGCTAAAACCCATTTGAGGTTAGAGTCTGTTATTATTATTGCGTGGCGGACATGTAAAATTGCGTTTTGGTAAGTACTGCGCATGCGCACCATAGAAAATACGCTCCGTAACGTAGCGTAAATGTGAATGTATGGGTCATTCACGTATGTGTCGCGTAAATCTTTACGTGCGGGCGTGCCAATTTTACGTAAGTCAAAACTACGTTGAGGGTTTGTATTTAAAGTGTACAGTATGGGCGTGCTTAGCTGCGTAAATACATGTTGCACATACATACGAGCAGATGACATTAGTTACGTGGGCAAAAGTTAAGGTAGGGTTCTCGGACAAAATTCGTACATTCAAGGGGTGTGCCAGGGGGAGTGTATAGAAGGTACGCATGCGGAAATACGCTATGCGAGTAAACGTATTGCAAGCAAAGTTCTGGATCTATCCCATTGTACGGAACTTAATTCTTTATGATTGCATGTACGAGAGATGGTCCTGTGCTTCCCCTCTGCCCACCAAGGAGGGCGGTGGGATGAATTTAAATTGTACAGTGGGGGAGGTTTTCCCCACTTATGATTGGATCAGAGGTCGGACGGACCACTGACCCACAAGTGTGACTTAAGGCTGCCTTATGACAGTGTAAGTCACACTTGTCCGAAGGAGAGAGGGGAGTGACAGGGGGAGTTCACTCCCCTCTCTAGTTCGGACAGCCAGTCTTCCGCACGCTTGAGTTGGGATCTGGTCCACTATCATTAATCTAGGATAAGTCAATTGAAGTTGCTTGAACATCAGTCCCCAAGCCTGTCTTTCAGTGAGATTCTTGTAAGACGTAGATGTTTCGCTGCGCATGTGTTTTGTTTTTATTTAGCTTTTAAAATATCTATTTAGATTTTAAACCTAAAAGAGTACATGTTGATCTTAGAGAATGATAAATATATATTTAAATAAAGAAATTTGTCATAGTGTGGTCGTCTTTATTTTAAACACAGAGAGAGAAAAGTCCCGCACCAGTATCAAGGAGGATATAACTTGTTTTAAGCAAACAAACAAACAAAAGTGTGGCTTTAAGAGAGACACAGCCAAAATTACTGGTCCTCAAATGGGTGCTACCAATGGTATAGAATACACAAGAAAATTATAGTAGACAAAGTCCACCATTAGATCATTATATTGTGCACACCAGCCACAATTAGAAGCAAAAGTTATTGCAACCAATTATAAACAATTAGTATCAATATTTATTATAGAGGGCAGGCTCTTTTTAAAATCATCACAAAGGACATACATATACCACATCAAACAAACATGCAGTAAAAACAAATCACCGCCCGTTACGTCCTGAAGTTGTATTCATTATTGAATACACAAGAAAATTATAGTAGACAAAGTCCGCCATTAGATCATTATATTGTGCACACCAGCCACAATTAGGCCAAATGCTATCCCTATGCTAAAAACGTAAATCAAAATAAATAAACAAACGACCACCTCACGGTGGGACTTCACCCCAATTGGGGCATCTAACGAACCCTACCTACTGATGGCCAAAAGTTCACGTAGCATAAATAGATTCAAGCAGGCAGGCAGCTGTAGCATAGGATCAGGACGGGACGACGGAGAGAGAACTCCACCTGTTGGGTCCTGTACACCTCTTAAAGACAATGCATTTGAATGTGGCACAAATTCATTAAAATTAAAGTGCATTTGTAATACTTGTGTCAAACTATTCATAGTTTACTTACATTTATTATAGAAAAATTATAGGAAACTTTTAGTTTTATTTTGCTTTAAAAGGAATCATGAGAAAAAGTAATAATTATTATTTCTGTAAAGGGGACGTTTTTCCAATCGGAAGGGTCTAAATAGCCCTTTTTTGCGATCTACATATACCATGAGTTCTGTACGGATGTGGATCCTCATAATTAAGAGTTCCACACAGATTTGAATACCGCAAGTACACAATCTACGTAACGAAAAGCTACGTAGATAGCCTAAAATAGTTACTACTCATGCGTAGTAGCTAGAATCGTAAAATTGGGCACGCATGTTAAAAATTATGGGGTTGTGAATCTGGACCCCATACGTTTGGCTGCTAGTAAGTTACGTATGTGGAAAGGGCACACCCACACATGTTTGGGTCTTTCTTATCTTGTACGCACGTTAAAACTTAAACCCAGCCCTTACTGTATGATTTACATATAAAGGCCAGTTTAGCCAGCCCCATTTATTGAACTGCAGGATGTACAGAATTAACTTTCCTACATCCAGCATTCCATGCTTCCTGTCCACTTACCCTCACCTTTAAGGCCATCTCCTTATCCACTGCTCCCTACCTCTCTTCCCTCATCAACAAGCATACCCCTTCCCACCCTCTCCTTTTTGCTAACCAGCGCTGTCTGAACTCCTTACTGATCACAACATCTCACGCCCGTATCTGCACCTCTGCACTGGAATGACCTCCCTTCTTCAGTCAGACTCTTCCCCACATTGCAGGTCTTCAAGAGCTCACTCAAAATGC
>WWET01000007.1:1852296-1868309 GCA_011038615.1 Limnodynastes dumerilii
TGAAGAAAAAAAATGTATCTTTAAAATGAAACAAATATAGAACAAAATATACACAGAAATAGATAGATAGATAGATAGATAGATAGATAGATAGATAGATAGATAGATAGATAGATAGATAGATAGATAGATAGACAGATAGACCTAAACTCTGTATTACGCAATTCGGTCCTATTACAACACTTTTAAACATTTACAGAGGCTTTCTGTACTGATTATACATTTATCTTATCTCCTGGACGTGATCAAGCACAATGATTTCTAATGTGAGCACTAGCTGTGTTATCTGAGTTTGATACATTTTATTGCACCAGATCACAGTGTGAAATCAGGTTGTATCTTGTTGTGACAAACACGGATGCAAGGAAATCTCATAGGAAAATAACTTTAAATATACATTTTTTTTTCCCCAACAGAAAACTGAACATAAGAAAATGCAAAATTATAACTAGGATGTTATTAAATTGCTATGTGTTACTGTAAGGAAATACACTACAGTGACTCTTCCAGTTGCCCAGAGCCCCTGCCCCTCCACTAGTCCGCACATGCTTATCTGTATAGAAGCAGCTCTGTCTAGGATTGGCTTCCCATGACAAAGAAATCAATGGTATACTGTAGATACTTCTCCATTTGCTATACTATATCGTACTACATTATATATGGGGTATATCAGTGGTCTATATATTTGCATAGTGTACCATTTATAAACCTATTTTAGACCACATATATTATAATATGTGCAAAGTTTAGGCCCCTAATATAACCCACATGCATTAGAATTACTGAAAACAAACAAATCTTTGTTTGTCTCTGCACTATATTGTTTAAGTATTTTGATCCTTAAGTAATTTGCACATTTCACAAATTTTACTGAATATTTGTCTTCTGTAATATTTTCATTGCGTTAAACTTTGTAAGTTTTTTTTATTTTATTATGACATTTTTTTATTGGGAATGTGGTATAACCCATAACCCAGTGAGCATACATTTGCCTCAATTGCCTAAAAACAATTGTTAGTTCCACATGTGAATAACAGAAAATTGAACCTAAACGAGAGTGAGATGTTTAGCCAAAAAAAAGTAACAAATTGTTCCGGGCATGCCTTCCCCATTCAGTTACAGCTGCACTGCCCTTATTCTGCCGATCGCTTTGACTGCCAATGTCCTCAAAGATTTGTCAAGGAGAATCACCCACTGATCATACTAAAAATGTCAATTATTTTACCTTGAGTTGAGGAAAATTATTTTTATTTAAATTACCCCAAATAATACATTTCTGCAATTAATTTGTTATTTTTCTGTACCACCAGGATATACTAAAGATGGCAAAATTATATATTTTTTATCTTCTGAATATTGTGAACTGTCCTTCTGTTTATGACAATATTTTGCACATAATGTTGAGCATAATTCATATTATTCTTGTATACTGATAACTGATTTTTACCTAGTGAAAACAAACACTTCATAATACTTTATATAATGTCAGAGTTACAAACTTGCTAATATGCACCAATAAATCCATTTCTTAGATCCATTAAAAAAGATGTAATGGTATATAATGGACTTAATGGAATGTAATGGCATTATTAATGGTCTCTAATAAGAGCAGCTACTGAAAGGGTCATTAACCCGCTGTCTGTCAATGTGGCTAGTTTAGATTTGTTTAGATGACAAAGGTAGCTTCCTTTCATTACTTTACATATTTTATGTAGAGCATAAACTAACTCAATAACATTACCAATCTATGTAGTACTTTTTCTACAAAATTAGCTCATGGTAAAAAAAGTAATATTTTATATTATATATAATGTAAAGGGTTTACATAGAAATTTGTTTATCTTATAGCTTTTTTTCTTGACAAAATAACCAGTGTTCGAAGTAGAAATTTAGAAGTGGAGATATGAAAATATAGAAATAATTGAAGAGAATGGAAATGTACAGCTTTTCAATTAAATCTGTGGGAGAAGGGACAGTATGGCAGACCCCTGTATACCCCCTCACTTCCAGCCCTGAAAACAACAATAAACCACACCCCTTTATATTTCTGCCTCGGCGCAATCATTGACTAAAATTGTTCACTAAATGCAATCAGTCTGGACAGGAACAATACCTCCTCATGATAGCCAAATTCCGAAAACACTAGATGCGGAATTGAGCTGTTTTACTGGCAATGTGCATGTGCACATTCTGCTTTTTATTTTACAGATAGAATGGTTTAGTCTGTTACTGGTAACGGCAGTGTTGCTGGACATTCTCTATCCTGTGTATATGTTACAGATAGACGGTATAGTGTGTTACTGGTAATGGCAGTGTTGCTGGACATTTTCTTTTCCTGTTATATGTTACAGATAGAATGGTATAGTCTGTTACTGGGTAATGGCATGTTGCTGGACATTCTCTATCCTGTGTGTATGTTACAGATAGAATGGTATAGTGTGTTACTGGTAATGGCAGTGTTGCTGGACATTCTCTATCCTGTGTGTATGTTACAGATAGAATGGATTAGTCTGTTACTGGTAATGGCAGTGTTTCTGGACATTCTTTATCCTGTGTGTATGTTACAAATAGAATGGTATAGTCTGTTACTGGTTAATGGCAGTGTTGCTGGGGCATTTTCTTTTCTTTGCATTAACCTATAAATTGATCTGACAACTTCCATTTTGAGTGTGCCAAATGTTTGGCAATAAATTTCTAGCACAGAGCCGTAACTAGAAATTTTAGCATGGGGACAAAAAGGAAAAATGGTGCCCCCCAACCTGGTTGCCTTGTGAATAATCCGGCCCTGCACCACTCATAAATGAACATTAATTTGATGACAAATTATTAATATGTAAAAATATATGTTTAATTAAATGTCAATCTGCCAAAAACCTTTATGAAATTTTTTGTAAACAAATGTTAGGGCTTGATCCAGACTTAATTTTTCTTACGCAAGCGTACCCGGATTACGTGTTACTCCCCCTGGCACTCCCCTCCCACCTACGTAACTTAGCTGACTTACGTGTTTAGAATTAGAACCCTACTTTTACTTATCCTTGCGTATCTCTGGTAATGCACTGTCTTACGTAAGTGCCTAACCTAACACATAGTGCACAATTTAATGCCTCACCCTCCCCCACAATGCGTATAATTGGGATGGCACGCCCTATTGTGCAAGTTACATACGATCAGAGTTACGATGTGTTATATCTGACATGTGCATGCGCAGTGCATTACCAAAGGCAGATTTACACATGCAGCATGCGTAAATTAGCTGTCGTTATCCATTCTGCATCAGGGGCCTGATCCAGAGCTACGAAATTTTCGCACGACGGGCGAATGCGAACGTTCGCTCGGGCGTATCAACATACACGCCCCTAACACTCCCATAGTAAAGTCCCTGCTTACGGCGGCTATACCCTACACTGGGTACGATCGTCGGCCGTACGAATTTTCGCACAAAATACGCTGAGCGTACGGGCTTAGCACGCCCATACTGTACAATTTAAATGGCTATCCCCGCCTCCCTGTTGTAAAACGAGCGCCCAGCCGACCGTCGTACTGAACGCACGCCCCTCGAGCGAAAAATTCGCACACCATACGAACGCTATACGCTCATGTCGTCCAGCCGACAGGAAGCTGTCATACTGGGCATGCGCAGTGCGAATTTTCGTACGAAAATACGCAAAAAACGGGCGTACGCTCGCCCGTCAGACAGCAATTTCGTAGCTCTGGATCAGGCCCCAGGTCCTTAATGATTAAATACTGCAGCGTAAGTGACCATAAAGGCCGCACAAGAGAGGGGAGTAACAAAGGGCATGCACTCCCCTCTCTCTGTTGGACGAACGAACCCTGCACGTATGGAAAGTGTGCGAGGGTCTGGATCAGGTCCATAGACTACAATTACTATTTGCTAACCAATTTAATAAACTATGTCCCCTTTTATAAATCCATATAAGTTTGAGTCCTCAGTTATTTCCTGTTTTTATTTTCTTTCTTTGTTTTAAGAGGGAAAAATAGCCCTTCAAATTATAATCTATATAAAACAAATCCCTGTCTTAAATATGCAGTAATAAACTGCTATTCAGTATTAAAAGTCTTTAAAAAAATTGTATAGTGTAGTTTATGCACAGTGTATTTTAAAACACATTTTATTTTAATTAGACAGATGTATTATTTGTTAGATGTGTGGGGGCTGTGCCACTAAGACTTGTGACTTTCATTGATTAAAATCTCCTTATTGCTTCAGAGTTTATGATAGATTTTAGCAGAAGCACAGGTAAACAGAACTGCTGCCATGTTTCATAATAATCACTGTGCTTACACTTAAAAAATAAGTGATAATTAAGCATAGCACTGGATCAGTTTTTAACTGTTGTTATAATTAGTTTACAAGGCATGCTATTAATAGGGGTGTGGGTCTCCGCTGAGAACGGCTCTATTTTCGAAAGGGCCATTCTCTCTGGCTGGGAAAGGCTCAAAGAGGCAAAGCAATTGATCCATGGAGCACCGAAGACAGAGCTCCAATGGTAAGTATAAATTTTACCCCAACCCTTTCCCTAATCCTTACCCTAACCCTCCCTTTACATGACCTTATCCCTCCCTTTCCTGCACCCTGACCCTAACCCTCCTTTCCCCGCAGCCTAACTCTAAGACTCCCCTCCCCGTAGCCTAACACTAAAACTCCCCTCCCCACAGTCTAACCCCAGGAATCCCCTCCCTGTAGCCTAAACCTAAGACTCCCCTCCTCACAGCCTGACCCTAACCTTCCCCCTCCAAGACCCTAACCCTCCCTTTCACAGAGCCTAACTCTAACTCTGTCCCTAACCCTAAAAGTCTCCAGAGACCTCACCTCTCCGGTGGGACCTATGGAGGGCGGCAGGTGCAACTGGTCCGAAGGATTCCGAAAGTGAACCCACTCTTCCATGACCCTAACCCTCCCTCTCCCGCAGCCTGACCCTAACCGTCCCTTCCCTGCAGCCTAACTCTATAACTCCCCTCCCTGTAGCCTAACCCTAAGATTCCTCTCTGCACAGCCTAACCCTAAGACTCCCCTCTCGTAGCCTAAACCTAGACTCCCCTCCCTGCAGCCTGACCCTAACCCTCTCTTCTTTGTAGCCTAACCCTAACCCTCCCTCCGGTGCGGTCTACGGTGGGTGGTAGGTACTGGCGGATGCAGTGGGTCCGGCGGGTCCTGAAAATGAATGGGTAAGTATGCTGATCAACTTACTTGCCCATTAAAAAAACCTCTAAAATGTCTGTTTTTCGAAAAATAACTTTCAGATGTCTCTATTATTAAAGCAGTCATTTTTGGCCAGAGACGGACAACGTATTAATAAGGATCTATGCTTTCTGTTAACATTCTGACTTACTATATAAGTTTTAGGCACTTGTTTTCTTCATATTCGGTTATATTTAAATGACAATCAATCTTTGTACTTTCTAGGTATTATTTTTAAAACAACCTATTTACATTAGCTTCATAGACAACAAAAAAATAGGATAAAGGTAATTAATGTTTGTGCTATGCTTATTTGTTTATTGAATCTACCATTAGATTTGTGCCATGAGGCCTTGTTAAAATTGTAACTAATTGTTCATTATAAAAATGTAAATCACCATGTGTAACTGGACATTGTGCTCTTGAAAGGTCTTTATAACCAACATATTTTATAGAACAGCTGTACAATAAAAGAAAGATTGCACACTGAAGTCACACAATGATTTCCCAATGTTCATTTTTAGAAAAAATAGAACATAGCTGAGCCGAACAACTGACATTATATTTAAATGAAAATAAGAAACTCAATATGCCTTCGCTTCCACTCACAGCACACATGCTGTTATGACACCTGAACCATCTACTGTCTGAGATATTGCTTTAACATAGTATGTGGCTCAGCCACTTGCCAAAGTCTCACAAATTTAAATGGTGCCACTGTTGTCTTCAGGACACTTGCTGTGTATTTGATGATGTACCCAGAGTTAGTACAACTACTTTTGAAACCATTCATGATAGGGGACACATTAAAATTACATCTTCCATTGTTACAATGCCAAGGAAAAATTCCTAGAACAGCAACTGGTAAAAGCGAACGTTCTTTAAAAAAATATTTATTTCCAATAAAATCATGCAGTGAGGGAGCAAACCATGGTGAGAATAATAAGTGTTAAATATGTATTTGTTATTTATTTTCTGTAAAAAACAAAAACAAAGAAGCTTAGAAATCTGGTTCACAAAGTACAGCAGACTATAAAAGTCTTACTTTGATATGTTTTTGTTATAATTGCTTGGTTTTTCCATTTTAAATAATTAACTGTTATAAAATTGGAAAGATAAGTTAAGTGATGAGTTTTATCTTGATAACTGTAAAATATAAATTGGGGAGGCAATTAACAAAAAAAAATGACATTTGCTTAAAGTGTGCTTAAAATAACTTCTATAGTAACTGCAGTCATATGATGCCATGTCCCATGTATTAATCTGTGCAACCAACTAAAGACTACAGAAACAATCTTTTGTGAATAGCAAAACTATTTAAAATATTTATTCCACAACATTAACCAGACTTCAAGCAGATCAGTGGCAAAGATTCTCAAAGATTTGTAAGATTCTCTTCTTTCACAGAATATAAATTTAGAGCTGGCCTGGCACCCAGGATAGGAAGAGCAGATTGGTAAACAATCTGCCCTTTGTAGTAGAATGAAAAGAGTTTTAAATACACAGTGTTAGAAAAACACGGTTGTGCTACTGATAAAGGCACCTGAACTTCACAGTGCAGTAAAAGACAACTGATAGTATAGGCAGACTTTAGACAAATCATGTGTATAATCATTAGGAAACACGAATTATAGTTATTCCCAGATACAGCTCTCCCAGTCATGGTGTCAGACTAATGGCATTACATTGACAAGAAATTGAGGTAAAACAATAATAGACTTAAAGTAAGTAGGAAAAGGGGCAGGGTGCACTTGAAGTCACAGACATAATAGGATTTAGACAAACATCAATCATAAAAGCACTAAGACAGCGATCAAAAGCCTCAGAAGTAACAGGACTAGAAAAATGAATAAGGAAATCTAGTCTGCTCAGTCAGGTATGTCAAAATCTAGCTGCCTATCTGGCTCTTCTCTATACCTGTAAGTTAATGGCAGTTTTCATCACTGAGACACATTCATAACTTAAGAACCATGGGTTCCACACAGGACAAAGGGAATATTACTATGGAGAAAGATGGGGTATATGATAACAGTGCTAAGTGCTCTGTATAATCCAGTCACACACCAATGTTAGTAGCAGAGATGAGTGAATTTTAGAATAGAAATAGAAAGTGTGCAGGTTTGTGTTAATAATGTAATAAAAAGGCAAAGCAGAAAGAAAATATGGTAAATATAGTTTAAGAAGGTTGAAAAATTTGATAAGGTTGTCTGAAGAGGTGAGTTTTAAGGGAACATTTGAAAGTTTGGAGAGTAGAGGATAGTCTTAATGGATGAGAGAGGTTATTCCAGAGAGTGGGTGCAGCCCTGGAGAATCCTGTAACTGGGAATTAGAGCATTTATGAAGTGTAGAAGAGAGTTGTAGATCTTGTGATGATCTAAAAGAACAAGCTGGAATATATCTTAAAACAAGTGGGGATATGTATGCAGGTGCAGTCTTATTTATGTACAGAGGACCCTGGCATGTGTGTGAATGAGTTACACAGTGCCTAAAGCCTGTCACAGTCACTCGACCAGCAGCTGATGCATCTGACAGGTAAGTGCTGACTTTTCTATTGCTGTGCCATCTCCAAACTTATTATATACCCCATGTGTAATACTTGTGGGGTATGCTAAGTATCAGTAGATAGCACACTGTTTAAAGCACATGTGGTTTATTTAAGGGTTTTGGAAATGAATTATACTGTAAAATATGTGGGGTATATAAGGGTCTGAAAATGTGACACTACATACTCTATATAGTGTACCATTTCCAGACCCATAATATACTCTACATATATATTATAGGGTGGTGTTTCTAGAACCCTAATATACTCCAAATGTATTTTTTAGTGTGCCATCTACATACTAGTAATACATGTAGAATAATATTATTTTTCTGGAATGGCAAACTATATAAATCGCATATGGGAAACATGCTTTATATAGTGTGGAATATATTAGGTGTCTGGGAATGGCACACTATATACTGGATATACTGCGCCATTCCCAAATTCAAATTTAAAGCACATATAATAGCATGTGTCATTCCTAGACTCATAATATACCCCCCCACCCCACCTCCCCAGTCTTTAAAACCGCTTTAACGCAATCTACGTAATTAAATGATACGAATATTCCGTAAAATAGTTACTACGCATGCGTCCGGGGCTGGGAATCCGGCCCTATGTCATTAGCACAGTCAAACCTACAATACTTTAGAGAACATACATTAGAGAACTAAAATGGCGCATGGAATATATCACAACACATACAAAGAAAGACTGAAGGAACTACACAGTGAAGAGAAAATGGGGATATGATAGCAGCTTTTAAATATATAAAGGAGTTAACCACGTGTAGGAGGATGGTATTAGAATACAAGTATATTATAGAACCGGTAGGTGCTAGGCCTAACTAGAGGGTAATAGGTTTATGTGTAGGAAATGTGTGAAAATATTACTTCACTGATAGAGTAATTAATAAGTGGAATAGCTTCCCATATGAGGAAGTACAGGCTAACTCAGTAGAACAATATAACATTCTTGGCATAATTATAAGAATATCTTCTTAAACTAAACTGATGATTAAAATAGTGGCTAGGATTATAATTGGTTTAAAAAAATGGGCAAACTGGATGGTTGAGTTGCTCTTACCAGCCACATTATATGTGTCTATGTTATGTGTTAGATCTAAACATCTGATTTTTTGACAATCGGATCCTAGAGCAAAAATATTTGTACTGATCCCTTAGCACTCGACCACGTACATTAGCTTTGTTTTCTGGACCAAGTGCATGGAATTTTCCATAGCAAGGAAATCAGCATCGATAAAAAGAGGGCCTGGGAACCTATACTGAAAACTCACTACCAGTCTCTCTGTAGGAAATGCCATTTTCCTTAATTCTGGATGGGTTGGAAGAACTCTGATCGCTTAGAATGGACACAATTTTACAGCATATCAACTATCGCTTTATGTCAACAGGGGAGGCAAAATTCAACCTAAATGATAGTTTTCACAAATCACATTATTTGTATGCCACATAAAATCAGACAATTTTCTCTGCATGCAAAGAAATCCCACTGCGTAGCAACATTGTTTGTCCAAGAGTAAACTGGTTCCATTAACCTGGATTTGTTTCTAACTGTAGATGAGGTTTCCTTATAAAATGGTTACATAACTAAACATTCCTTTTCTGCATTATGTAAGCATACAGCAATACATTAAGAATTTACTGTAGGAATGTATGAACACAAACTGAAAAGCCACAATAATATATCAAATATATAAAAGCAGTTATAATAACTATACTGAAAGCATTTTAAGAAGAAAAGTCAAGGGCAACTTGATTGATAACATATTTAGAAAGATAACAAATGCAACCTAACAGATAATACAACTTTACAAAAGCACGCATGCAGGTGGTACATGTTTTAATGGCCAACCCCGGTGCTTGATATGATCTCCAGTATCTACATAATCATAATTTGTGTATGTAAAAATGTACGTATATTGATTCCGTCGTTTCTCATTAAATCCTCTTTCTATTCTCTCTGGGAAGTGCTAACAGTTTGAGCACAGCATGAAAACCATCAAACACTTGAGATGAAATTTAGATTGGGTAATTTTGCCTGTTGAAGTAGAAAAGGACATGTGGGATGGCAGGGAACAGAATGCTTAATAGAAAAAAGCAGATGTTTTAATAACTTTCTAGATGGTGGTGACTCAGATATCTGCATACTAACATATATTTAACACTAGAGACTGGAGCTGCTTTCTAAAGTCAAGAAAGTAATTGCAAAATGATAGGGGTTCAAATACCTGTATTTATAGTGCTACAAACAGCATTTCATTTTACAAAATTTGTTGAAATGTTTGGAGAGCTGGTATCCATGATAGAGATCTGGGGGTAGCAGACAATGTATATAGTTACAGAAATATGGATGTGCAATAATGGTAATTTTCCATTGTGCGAAGGTCAGGTAGGAGATCATTTCAGGATAATGGGGTAGATCCAAACTACGTTTGCCGTACGTTTATTCGCGGAGCGTATTTTCGTGCACGTAAGTTCGCTACACTCCCCTCGGCACACCCCTTGTACGGACGTATTTTGTCAAGATACGCTGCCCAAACCCTACCTTAACGTTTTCATACGTAACTACGTACGTCCGCTAGCGGACGTATAGACTACGTGAACATACGCAGCTTAGCACGCCCATACTGTACACTTTAAATACCACCCCCCGCCTACTTCACGTATTTCAGATGTATTTTCGAGTAACGTAAATTTGGCACGCCCACACATGAATGGCCCATACATTCACAATTACGCTACGTGAATGTGCGTATTTTCTATGGTGCGCATGCGCAGTGCATTCTAAACTGCGATTTTACGTCTCCGCCACGCGTAAATTCGCTTTGCGTTGTTCTGGATCAGGCCCAGTGTGGTTATAGTTGGGGACTAGAAAAATATTGTTTTTTCTCCCTGCTCAGTCACTAAAAGGCGTATGACTCTGCTAATGAAGGATTTATGTGCTGCACCTTAAGCTGAAGTCTATGTTTTGATAATGTTTCTTAGGAGTGACATAAACAAAACCAATGAGCACTGGAAGTTATATTAAATGCAGACATATATACATAACCAAAACCAAGTTTGGAGCCAACTAAATAAAACAAGATGTTCCTAGGTTTTAGTCAAGGTATACATGTCATTTTGGCTTACAGAAATACAGGGTAGGAGTAGGGTACACTAATCACACATGACTGTATATAGACTATCACAAAGTGGACATTTTAGGACCTCACCTATTGGAAAACATCTGCTTTTGAGAATTGCACACGCTCAGGACACCATGATTGGTTCAAAATCAGGAACCAACATTTAGATTTTTTTGGGGGGATTATGACAATGAGGTAAGTTGTGATCACAAGTGAGAGTAAGGGCATGCTAATTGTCACAATCAGCCGCAGAAGCCACTGCACTTACCTGACCAGGAGCCATCTGTCAGCGGCTCTCCCACGTCATGCCCGCTCTCCAGCCCTCCAGAGGTGCCACTCTTAATAGTGGCAGCCGCCTGCACAGTGTCCATTGCAGCATGTATGCAGCATAGTGTCTGGGAATTAGGCACCTGCACCACTATGCTCTGGTGCATGGGCGTCACCATCTTTCCTCCTGTCATGTGATTCCCAGCAGTCACTCAGATACTGCCTCTGCAGCACACATGATCCCTCCAGCCAATCCCTACAGTGGGCGGGCTATTTAAACCCTGTGCACTGATCCCTCAGTGCCAGAACAACTTGGTTCTTCAAGGTGCCTGGTTCCAGCTGTCTTGTATCCAGTCTGTCTTGCATCCTTCTCCCTGAATCCCTTGCTAGAGAAGCCTGCTTCTCCAAGCTCACCAGCATTACTTGCACTACAGCTGCCAGCATTACCTGCACTACAGCTGCCAGCATTACCTGCAATACAGCTGCCAGCATTGCCTGCACTACAGCTACCAGCATTGCCTGCACTACAGCTGCCAGCATTGCCTGCACTACAGCTGCCAGCATTGCCTGCACTACAGCTGCCAGCATTACCTGCATTACTGCTACCAGTATTACCTGCACCCCTGCTACCAGCCTGCCTGCTATCCAGCAGTCCACTGTCCAGTCCAGTCTCTGGAGCAATCCAGTTCAGTCCAGCAGTCCGCTGTACCGTCCTGATTCTCCTAGTTTCACCTACTTTGTATGCACAAGCACTACCTCTGGCCTCCCAGCTTCCACTAGGTTGCATGTCGTCCTACACGCCCCTCAGAACCCGCCACTGATCCCAAACATACCCAGATCGTGACATTAATGGATGATTGCGATATTTGTTTGAGTCCCTGGACACAGTGCGATTGGAAGTCTGGATCCAGGGCTCAAAGTGCAGAGTAGCTGTTGTTTTTGTTTTTAAGCAGTGCAGGAACTAAAGTTCTTGAGTGGGAAGGTCTGCATAATCATTTCTTTCCCACAAGTTAGAAGCAATTGCACAAAAGGGGGAAAATCTGTACCTAAACAAACCACGTTGCAATGGGGGGGGGGGGTCCCCCTCACTGTTTTATTGCACATTAGTATTTATTGTAATTATCATTTAAAGATGGGCTACAAAACATTACCTCTTAGTTCATTCTGTGTGCCATTTTACATTTGCATTTCCTGCAGTTCAGCATAGTTTTTCCAAGATGCTCCACCATATAGAAGTATGAGACTTCTATTTTCATAGAGGATGTTATTGCATTCCAGATGTTGGGCTGGATCCAGACTGAAGTAAGTTCTTGAACTTAGATACTCCTGGGCTAAACCATGTTGAGTCATATTTCATCTGTTGAAACAGTATTAGAATTTAGAGGTGATGTTTCCCAGCCCAAGTCTAAATAACAGTGTGATAGTAAAGCTGGTCAGTATCTGTGTGCAGTAAGCAATTCAAAGATATATCCCTGCATGCAAAGAATACAATTAACTTGACTCCCCTGCAATCAACATGGTTTTGTCCAGGAGTAACTAGGCTCCAGCACTTACTTAAGTCTGGGTCCAGCACATAGTTGCTTGATTTCCATTGCTTGTTTCTTTTATTTATCAAAACCTCCATTTCAAAAAGATTAGGATGTACAGCCAAACCATATTTCCTATAACCTAAAAATCACAATGAGTTATTTGTAATTTGAAAAATACTGTAACAATTTTTTTTTTATTATTACACCATGAGAAATACTTCTTAGTATACAACTTCAGTAAATTCAAAATTCCTCCATTGCCAGTATATTCCCCTAAATGCTTGTTATTTGTGCAGTTAATCCTTTGATAATGTTGTGTATCTCTGACTTGAAATTAAATATTTATTTTTCTAGATGAATTTAATCCTTGCAAGGCAATTATACTAGAATTGTTACCATGTTCTTCTGTGTGTCCCTGAAAGTGCATTATGGAGAGATACTTAACCTTCATTGCTGACCTGTCAACATGTACAGTAACAAAGAATCTACAACTTCATTCAGAATTGTTAGGAAAATATAGACATTAACTTTGTCTATGAATTGTTATTGTATTGGATCATTTGTTAATCTTAGGATTCCACAAATGCTGCACCAAAAAAGGGCAGCAATGATTACATGATAGATTGCCACTCCACTTCACTCCACGATGATGTTTTAATCCTTTCTAGATGAAACCCAACCTTTTTTTGAAAATAGAGCACCCTTTGGAATGTGTTGTGAAAGGGGCATGAAACATCCAACCAAGTGGGTTTCCAACAAGCAAACAATATCAGGGTTATCAGACGTAACCTGTTTTAACACAAGGGATCGCTTAACTCTATCATTTAGATGCCTGGCATTTCAAGTGATCAGAGAAAGTGGGGCATTAGCAGAATTACCCTGCAACATAGAAATACAAACAATATGGAGACAGGAAATTGCATATGACCACAAAATAACAGTTTAGAGTGATACATAGAATAACATTCCATTCTGTAAAAGAATACTGAATTAATCTAGAAATAGTACACACTAAATTAACATAAAAATCACACAGCTGACTTTTCAGCATTAGATAAAACATTAACTAATATAACCCCAAACCCAAAAGGCTCCCCATATACATTTCCCGAACTAATGCATATATAACTCCCTAAACACCAAAACAGCTCAGACATAGTCGAAGCCAGGTCTAAGCAGGGCAACTTGAAAACTTTGTCCTAAAAATATTTCAGGTACTCAGCATACTATAACCTAATTAAGAGCAAAAGGGCACTGTAGACATGCATAGTAATACCTTAAACACCATGGTGTAAACATCTATGAAAGGAACTGAATTATATAGGTTAAGAACAGTCTCACCAACCAGAGTCCAGTAAGGGGCAAGTGGAGCATAATAGAGTAATCCGCATACGATAGAGATGATTAGTTCTACTCTCACATTTTCTAGTACATTCTTGGTGCATTACTATCAAGCCAGCTCGCTGATCCAAAAGCTCCTTAGCGATCCAAAAAATTAGGCCTGTTCCTCCACTACTACCCTCAGCCTGGCAGAAAATAACATGGCATAGGGGAGCTGGAGGTCACGTAGACACTGTTTCACTTGTAGACATTGGCCCAATCCTGAACTACGCTGCGTTAATACGCCGGGCAGCAGAGTAAGATCGTCTAAAAAGGATCATGAATTGGGCGTCCGTAGCAGCAGCGTAGTGACGCCCAGCATTACTAGGCTGCAGTTAGAGCAGGTAGGCGGGGGGAGGGAGGGTAATGAGGCTGGGAGGGTGGCGTTATCGTACTAATGCCACCGTCCCAGCGTATTTACAGTCCCTTACGCCGGCTGAAGTTAGGGTAGCTTTCAGCCGACGTAAGGGAGTGTAAATACGATGGGGCAGGGGGAGTGTCAGGGGGAGTCCCACGATGTAACGCTGAGCGTTAGGCCCATTGTGGCCAAAACTTTTGCAGCTCAGCATCAAAATCAGGAAATACAGACACTTTTTTTAGTTATTATAGGTAAGCAGACCCTTCAGCCACTCTAACCGGAGAATAGCATCCCGATCTGATGCTGGAGATCTGATAATTGAGCCTTTATTGGAGAAACTGTATCTTCTAGGATTGAAACTCTGGCTTCAGCTTCTTCCACTCTCTCGCTGATTTTTTGTACATCCTGACACAAGACAGAGGTGTTGGTCTTGACTGCACCAATTTGCTCCAATATGCGATGCTGTGATGGCCTCCAAAAGTTGTGTCATGGTGATGTCAGATTTAGCAGGAGGGGAGCCGGATTCAGTTGGCGGAAGGTCTTCACAAGTGACATTTGCATTATTATGGTTTAGTTCATTCTGGCATTACTCATCATAGATTGGGAGGAAATATATTTGCCATTACCAGAACCAAGCAACATGGTAACCCAAAACATGGTGTTTAGAACTAACCATAGGTAGTTCAGCATGGCGTTGCATTTTCTTGGGGGCTTTGATCTGGAAATAATGCATACGATAAACCATAATAATAGGGTTATTCTCAAATCCATGATGGTTATGGTTCTATCCTACCAGCTTTCTTAAATTTATATGTCCTTGTTGGGACAAAAAGGGAAGGGAAGTGTCAGTTGGATCATTTTTCCTGTGTAAACCATCCACCTGGGGAATCAAGCTCATTTGACTTGCCTATTGCTAACAGGACACTATGACAAGCTCATTCTATGATATTAACATGGTCCTTTTTGTTCCTGAATTTTGCTATCATCAGGCAATGCAATGGCAACAGAACTCGGGATGAAAAGGGGGCAACTCACATCCTTCCCACTTAGCACATGCACAATTGCTAATACAGAAAAGCCAGCCAGAATGTTCCATCATTGGAACAGGTCGGTTGACTGCAGAGTGTTCTGTAGTTGCCAAGTCTGTACCAAGGCTTTGGATTCAGGAGGGAGATTCCAGTGCTGGTATCACTTGAGCTGGACAATCTATCTAGGAGAAGGAGGGGAAGGGTCTATATAAATACACAATTTATCATATTTCCAACCTGTTTACACCTGAAGTGTAAGAACACATTCCAGTAGACATGAAACATAAGCAAACTATGCTATATGCTCATTAAGACTTAAGCTGGCCATACACTACAATGATTATCGTTCCTAGCAGGGGGTGGGCCGATAAACGGGACGATTTCCCGCAAGGGAAATGTCCTGTTATCGGCACCATACACCTCCTCTGCTGGGACCGATAATCCTAGCAGAACAGGGGAGGGGGGAGGCAGCGCTCTCTATGGCGCTGCTGCAGAGCCATGTGCAAAGCTGCTCTGACATGCTTAAAAGTATACCTTCAAAGCTGTCAGAGCAGC
>WWET01000007.1:1868613-1907970 GCA_011038615.1 Limnodynastes dumerilii
AATATCGTTTAAAAAATATCGTTTAAAATCAAACATGCTGAACGATCAAATAATCGCACCAGAGCGTTTATTTGACGTTTCAAAAATGTATCTGTACCATACACTAGAGCGATTATTTGCCCGATCACCCGATAATTGGGAAATCGGGCCGATAATCGTCTATTGTATGGCCAGCTTTATAAAGACAGCAGAATCAAGCAGAAAAGGGGATTAAAAATTTGCCCTTGAAATTTAGGCTGTTTTGAGAGTTGTTTGCTCAAAAAAAAAAAAGTAAACTGTTTATAAAGCATTTACCTTTCACATAAAACATTTATGCAGTCAATCAATCACTGTCTTATGACAGAAAATATCTTATCTACAAAAGGAATGCTAAGTGTTATTTTAATCTCATGTTCAATTTGTTGTCAGTAAAAAAAAAATAATTCCTTTATTTCAGGTAAATTAAAGTAATGGCATATTGAAAATGTTATTTCTAAATTAGGATGACTGTGTTAATCGTTAAGAACCATGTAGCACATTTTTGTAGTATGTCCTGGGTTTCAGTGTTGGCTAGCTTATCAATGTCAATAAATGTAAATTCTCTTTCTTAACTACCATTTGGTTGCTTCAAAAGCTCTTTGAATTTTCATCTGACACAGGGGAAGATGCAACTTAAAATCATTTTCTTAGCTTGGTCCATTAATTTCTGCACAAAATGTACCTACTGCTGAGCATATGACAGTTCCGAACTTTGGTGTTTTCACATGATCTACCCCCTAGGGAAAAGCCAACACCACATTGACTTACTCGGCTGGAACCACAGCTTGTGCGGTTTAATCAGTTACTGAAGCACTGAGGAAGAGGTGCTAGAAATATTAGCCAAATGACCCTTTTTGATTTTTATACAGAAGGTTAATTTTTACTCTAAGGACTAGGTGTAATAGAGCAATAACTTTTTACAGTGTACAGGTGGCTAATGGACATCAACAAAGTGCTAAACAAAAGTTAAATAGCAACATAAGAAACAAATAATTTACTATAAGCATAAATGGATTATTCATAGGAATACAACTATGTATTTCCTTTATGATTTCCTGCATTCCTGATATGATTTACAGTATCTCTAAAAATATCTCTACTTCTTAAAGATTGTAAATTGAGAAATAATTTAGATTATATTTTTAAAAGGTTCAATCTTTTTGTCATTGCCAAATCGTTGTGAGTCCCTGCTGCAATGTTACACATTGTGAAATAGGGACTGCCGAAAGTGTCTTTTTGGCTGTCCCTATTTCGATTGGGTAACACCGCAGAATTTTTTTTATGAATGGGTGAGTATGCGAATCACAGACTCACCCATTAGTTTTCGGAAAACCGCGCAGCCGCCAGACCAGACCACCGGAGAGGTGAGTAACCCTCTCTGGGGACTTAGGGTTAGGCTGCAGGAGGGGGGACTTAGGGTTAGGCTGCTGGGGGGTACTTAGGGTTAGGGGATCGATTGCTATGCTTCATCGAGGCATAAGAAATCGATATCTCAGCGAGTTCGGAACTGGCTGGGAGCAAATGGCTCTATCTAAATTGGGCCGTTCGCTATGGGAACCCACACCCTTGCCAGATGCGGAACATGTATGTGGACCTAATCAACATTTTTTTTATTTTATCTGCAACTGCTAGAATAGATACCTGTACCTGTACCCTTCACACTGAACAGAGTAGCAGATAAGAATCCAGAAGATACCATAAGGGCACAGAAAACTAACCCACGGAAGTGAAAAGGTAACAACACAAAGCCCTCAGAGAGGAACCTAGCCAACTGGCAGGTGACAAACACAGAGGCAAATACACAGGTGGACAACAGGTCCCAGAAAGGTATAGAGAGTCAGACCATGCTGACAGATGGAATACAGTGAGCCATTATACAGATGAGCAGAGACCGAATGTGCTGAGCGCCTGCGCAAGCCAGATATTCCCGCAATGTATCTCTTTAGGTGTATGGAACTGGAGATCCGCTAGACAAGGTGCATCCAATCCGCCCTCCACCTAACGAAGCAATTAGCAGGTAATTTTACATTGTGGGCTGTGTTTACCATTTTCATGCTGATCAATGGTCGTACAGACTGCAGAGCCACACTGGGGATATAAGGCAGGGTAATGGCAGCGTACCTGCTACCATAACCATATAGAGGGAACTGACAGGAGAGTTCGTTCCCCTCTTCCATGCAGACGGCCACACTTCATTCGTTCAGTACAAAACACATTATTAGTGGTACTCTTTTTATTTGTTAAATTACTTTTTACAACATATTCAAATAGGAATGTCCAATATTGTGTGTCTCTTATACTTATCAACAAATACTACCATTTTGACCTTATAATTAATGATACTTATGTCCATTTGTTTGTCCTCAGGTGCACTATATAATGGTTACACCAAGCTACACAGATCAGCATCTATGAAAAAGCAAGAAATAGGTGAAATGTGCATCAGAACATGGCAGGGATCTGCTTCATTGTGCAATGGTGAATTCACTTGCCACACTTGTATACTGGCTTACTCTCAATTGTCTCTAGCATAAGGAGGGTAAGGTACTGCCTAGAAGAGTGAAGTGTAGCCATGAGACTACTAGTCTACACTCTGCTAGGGGAAGCTGCTTTGTATTTAGCTTATGGGAGGGGGACATGTGTTGTCATTTCTATTTTAAGCATTGATATTTCACTGTCTTTGGATTATGCAGTGTTAATGGACTTTCTTCTGCTTAAATTAAGATCCTGACAGTTTAACGTTTTATATGATGGAGGGGTTGTTAGCCATTTCCTTATGGCTGGATAGAACCATAATGTCAGACTTGGTTCAAATTAACTTTATACCCCAGAAAGGAGTAAAATTAATTATGATTGCCAGGATGGATTAGTGAGACTAGGTAACCAAAAGCAGCATGGGATTATTGGGCTTCCCCTATAAATTGGTGACTGCCACAGGGCTACTGCCAAAGGTTCAAGGGGCACCACAAACAGCAGTGGTGACGGGGGAACTTTTGATGATTCTCATGTTGTATAAAAAGGGGCTGAGAGAAGACCATTTTCTGTGACTTGTAAAGTGAGTAAAGGGAGCCTAGAAACCAAACCCATGTAGTGATTCCACTAAGTGATCCAAGGTGACCACATCCATACCCTTATTGCAATCTAATGATAACACAAACATAGGCTTGAAACTTCCAGATTAATTGACATGTTGGATTAGCACATGGCTTCTATAATATTGACAATGGGGTCCCTTGCTCAAATGACTCATGTCTGCGCCATGTGAATTATTCAGGGGATGATCCATTTAACTTTAGTGGTTGCAATACTCTTGACACTCTTGATATCTTCTGTAGTGAGGTAAACAAGTGTGCCTCACCAGTGGTCATCTCTTGTGTAGACTTCTGCACCATACACCACCTCTGTCCGTACATGCCAGGACCAGATAAGATTAATACCTTAAATACCTTAATACCTTAAATATTTCACTTGTCAAACCTGCACACTTTTATAAATTATTGTTGGTCACAAAACAAAAGAGGACATTTAACAAACGAAGTGGGTGTATTGGGTCCATAAAGTTAGCTTATAAAATTAAAATGTGGGTATACAATATCACTGTTTAAAATAAAACAAAATATACACTCTAGATAACAGCCTGCTTATGTGCAATACAGTAAAGAAATATATAATGTGCTTAAAATATATAAAATCTCTTATTACCAACAATGAGGTGCAATATACTGAATTTCTGTGCCACTCAAATGGCTTCCAGGCCTCCGCACAGAACAAGTGATATAATGAGTACCACCTATGAACTTTTAAAATGTGTCAGTCAGTAATGAACACACCTGTGCTCCAGCAAGGAGACCTGGAAATCATGCACTGTTAGTGGTACTTGAGGAGCAGGCTTGTGAAACACTGCTCTAGGGTCTATTTACATAGCCCATATTCCTACCTATAAGTATGAATACAGCAGTTTTCATACTTTTAAGAAAGAAATTAACCTCCTCTGTATTTACTATAGCAGATAACGAAGATGATACTGCAAATGACCTCTCTGTTCCTGCTATTTTGCATTTCGCTTATATTTCCCATGTCTTCATATTTCACATCTCTATAGGAATGTACTGCTGGTGAAATTCTATGTACATTGCTCCTGTAACCACGATACTTTCAGAATTTTTAATACAATAGTACTACCATCTGGTGTGGGGCTGAGATAGCAAAAGATAGCACTCACCTTCCTATGTCTTCAGGCTGCAGCTGTCACCACTAATCACCATTAAAAAAACTAGTTTTACAAATCTGTGATTTACCAGCAGAAAAGGGCCCACCACATTACCACTAATCCAATTATTTAATAGACTCTCATACTGTACATATACATGTATTATAACAACTGGAAAGAACCAGTTGTATAGTGTCAGAGTGTTCAGTACCTGGTGCAAACTTTTCCAGTGCATAGTACAGTTCTTTCTGATGTCTTCCCTCTGTATTTCCTTTTTACTAATAGGCTTTTTTGATGTTTATTTTTTGCATATATATTTTTAACACAGAAAGACTTTGAATGGTCACTTAACACATATAGTATATCTACTGAAAACTTTATTTGTGCTACACACTGCATATGGCAGCAGCATGTAATAGTGTCTTTGTACTGCAGCAGGATACTCTGGTCCTGTTTTCCCTTGCAGCATTACTGCAGCACTAAATTGCTAACCAAATTGAGAAAAAAACTGAAATCATAATTCTATGAGAACCTTTAAGGTTGCTATTGCTGCTTGTTACATATTCATGTCCCACCAGCATCCAGATTTTGGATTAGACTGACATATTGAAAATTGCTCTTTGTTGCACTTTTACGGCACTTTACTTTTAGCACTTCATGTACATATGTGTGTCAGACCAAGGAAAGGGCTGAGGGAGGATATCAATATCAGCAATACCGCTGTTCTCTGCCTATTAAAGTACTGCTTACCTGAGCCATGCAGAGAGAGCGATGACTCTTGGGATGTACCACATGCTTTTTGCTGGCTTTGAATGGGCTTTTCCCAATGGTTGGGCCCACTGGACACAACTGTAGTGTTGCCCCCTCCTGTCTCATTCATTATTCTTCTGTCTGCAGTCAGCTTCCCTCATCCCTATGTATGTTTTTTATTTTTTATTTTACCACTCCATTTCCTCTTCCACAATAGCCTTGAATATATCAAGGTGCCCTGATATCAGAATTCTATGCTGACCATAAGCTGAATAGAAACCCAGCATCACTTTGGACATCTCTCAATAATGACAGTTTATTATTTGTATCTTGAAAGACAAAATTGTCCATATAAGGGAAGATACTATGAATTACAGCTAAACTTAATTATATGTTAAAAAGTTATAACAGAAATAATAGCCAAAGTGTTGATAGTAATAAGTGTCATGAAAGTGAAAAGGACCCAGCTTCCTTCCATCTTTCTTGTTTTTGCTTCACTCACCAATCTCCAGGTTACCTTTTCTTCAAAAATGACAACAGTACTCAGTAAGGCATAGCAAGGGCTACATGGTTCATTTACTTTAGCTCTCAAGGGTTGCACCATGCTTTGCCCTGCACCATGTTATATACTGTGATATATACTGTTATATACTGTGATTTGGCCCTAAACCTTACATTGAGGAACCTCATATAAAGAAGGCTATATCCAAGTCCATTGCAAAAACAACTAATGTTTTGAGTACAGGTACACAGAGCCAATGTGTTCTACTATGGGTGTGGTTTACAACTGAGAATGGTCCTTTTTCAAAAGGGTCGTTTTCAACACCGCATTTGTGAAGACAGAGCTGAACCAAAACTTTCCAATCCCTCTTTACCCAACCCTTATGCTAATCATTGCCCTAACTCTCCCCTTCCATTATCCTAACCCTAACCCTCCCTTCCCCATAGCCTAACCCTAACATTCCACTTATCCTATCCATCCCCTCTCCACAGCCTTACCCTAAGTCTCCCCTTCTCTGATCCATCCCCTCCCCATAGCCTAGCTCAGGCCTGGCCAACCTGTGCCTTTCCAGGTGTTATGAAACTACCACTCCCAGCATGCTTTATCAGGTATTGGCTATGCTTGTGCAGTCAAAGCATGCTAGGATTCATAGTTTCATCAAAAACGTATTATTATCGTTTAATTAAAGGCGTCAAAAGGTGTCCACAGTACAAAATACAGTACAGCCATACAGGGTTAGGAATGGATAGCATAGTACATAATAAAATACAATATAAATATAAAACACAAAAATACAATAAAGGGAAGCAAGCACAGACAGCATAACAAAATGCAAGGTGTCAAGCTTGGCAGATCAGGGAGGAGGGAATAGAGCGTAGTGAGAGATTAAGAGGGAGCCACCAAGTGGGGACGGGGTAAAAGTGTAGCAGAGGGGGACAAAAGGGTACAAAGTGAGGAGGGAGTGGTAGAGGAGAGAACAACACTAAGTTAGAGGGCCTTGCTCACGTGAGCTAACACACTAAGTGGGAGGGATGAACTTACAGAAGACATAATGAGGTGAAAAGAAGTGGACTGCTGGTTTGCTCGGAGGAGAGAGGGAAGGAAGGAGAAGAAGGGATAGATGTAGGATGTAGTGAGGATATTAAGTGGAGAAGGGGTAGGCTAGCCTGAACAGGTGCGCTTGAAGACCTGCAACGTGGGGGAGGGTTTGACTGAAGAAGGGAGGCCACAGTGCACGGGAGAAGTCCTGGACATGGTGGGGTTAGAAGAATGGAGAGGATGGGATGGAATGTGCATGGAGATGAGGGAAGAGAGATAGGGAGCAGTGGATGAGGAGATGGCTTTAATGGTGAGGATAAGGAGTTTAAAGAGAGGTCTAAAGCAGACAGGAAGCCAGTGAAGGATTTGACATAAAGGAGAAGCCGAGGTAGTACCGCATGTGGGGAAGATGAGTCATTGAGTATAGATTGAAAGGGGGCAAGACAGGTGAGCCAACATGAAGGAGATTACAGTAGTCAAGACGTGATATGACTAGAGAGTGAATGAGGGTTTTGGTAGCTTCATTGGTGAGGAAGGGACGGATGCATGCAATGTTGCATAGGTGGAAACGGCAGGAATGAGAGAGGGTACGGATGTAAGGTATAAAGGAAAGTGAGGAGTCAAGAATGACACCTACACAGCAAATTTGAAGGGAGGAGGAGACAGAGGTATCACAAATGGTTATGGTGATGGTGGGGGTTGAGGAAATTATAAGGGGATTAAAAACAATTATTTCCATATTAAGCTTGAGAAAGCATTTGGCCATCCATGTAGATAGGGACACAAGACAACTGAAAATCTTTTACAGAAGAGAGGGGTTGAGGTCAGGGGAGGAGAGGTAAATTTGGGTGTCATCAGCGTAGAGGTGGTAGTTGAAATCAAAGTTTCTGATGAAGTTACCCAATGAGGAGGTGTAGAGGGAGAAGAGGAGCAAACCAAGCACAGAACCCTGAGGGACATTAACAGGGAGCGGAGTGGGAGGGGTGGATGCGCTAGGGGTACAAACATAGAAGGTGCGGTCAGAGAGATAGGAGGAAAATTAGTAGAGAGCAGCATCAGTGAGACCAAAAGTGTTGAGTGTTTGAAGCAGAAGAGGATGGTAAACGGTGTCAAAAGCAGCCGACAGATCAAGAAGAATGAGGATGAAGTAGTGGCCCTTGGATTTGGCAAATAACAGATCATTGGTCACTTTGGTAAGAGCAGTTTCAGTAGAATGGAGGAACCGGAAACCAGATTGGAGAGGTTCAGGAGAGAGTGTCAGGTAAACTAACTGCTTAAGGGTGTAGGGTTCAGATTAGGTGTTTTGAGAATGGGAGAGACAAGAGCATGCTTGAAAGGAAGATACCAGACGAGAGGGATACATTTAAAAGGTGGGTTAGCTAGGAGAAGGCAGTAGGAGATAGATGTTTGAGAAGGCGTGAGGGAATGGGGTCCACAGGACAGGTTGAGGGTGGTGAGGATATTATTAGAAAGTTAATTCCGTCATTTGTCATATGATGGAAAGAAGAGAACTCATCATGGGGGAAAGGAGAGTTGGGAAGGGATGAGGGAAACAGGGTGGAGATGTCATTTCTGACAGGGATAATTTTGGATGAGAAGTAGGAAGCAAAGATGGAAGCAGAGATACAGAGTGGGATTAAAGGCGGGGATGGGGAGAGGAGAGTGTTGAAGGTGGCAGAGAGGCAACGGGGGTTGGATGCTTGGAAAATGATGAGAGATTTGAAGAAAATTTGCTTGGCTTGGGCAAGAGCAGAACAGTACGAAGAAAGGATGAATTTAAAGTGGAGGAAGTCAACAAGGGAGCAAGATTTGTGCCAGAGGCGCTCAGCTGTGTGGGAGCATTGTTTGAGGAAGTATGTTACCCGAGAGTGCCATAGTTCAGAGAGGAGGTCAGAGCAATGACCACCGTATATTGAAGTTAATTTACGCACGCAAAATGCGTAAGTGGGGAGATTTCTATTCAGGGCGCATGTGCAGACCATGAAGATATGAAGCGTAATTGGAATGATGCGTAAGTAATTTCCGTATGTCAAAATATGCGTACGAACATAAAGGATCGGACGGATTATTAATAAGTAGGCGTCATTCGGAATGTAAATAGCAAAAAATAGGCGTGGTAATGCAGTAGACGTGCGGTTGTATTTGCGAACGTTTAACTTCCATCACATATAAGCACGCTAATGATAAGGTTGCTTTCACAACACGGAAGTGTTCTGAAATTCATTACTTTTGCGAAACGTACTTATTTTATATTAATGTACGGATCTATTACGAACGCACAGAAAATATTCTTAAATCTGAATCTGGTCCAAAGCTATGCAGTATTTCAGTTCTATGTGTTAAAGCAAAATATTTTCCCTTCATGCAAAAGATTTTAAATTAATTAACACCCCTTACTTTGAAAAATGGTTTAGCCAAGCTGTACACTTACACCTTTTTTACTCTTACACCCAAACTCTGAATCAGCCCCAAAAGGTAGAATCAAGTGAAATGACACTAAGAAATAAAGGCATGAGAATATTTATGGTAATAAGCAAAATGGGAGTAAGGTAATTAATAATTAATAAGAAGATAGAAAGTCAGTCAGTCAGAGTATAAATACAATAGGAGTGGTAGGTAAATTAATATCCAAAGATACCGTATATACTCGAGTATAAGCCGACCCGAATATAAGCCGAGGCACCTAATTTTGACACAAAAACCTGGGAAAAGTTATTGACTCGAGTATAAGCCTAGGGTGGGAAATGCAGCAGCTACTGGTAAATTTCAAAATAAAAATAGATACCAATAAAATGTCATTAATTGTATCATCATGTGTATCCAGCACCCAGTATCCAGTGTGCCCCTCTGTGTGTCCTGCCAGTCAGTCTGCCCCCTCTAGGTGTGTCCTGCCAGTCTCTGCCCCTTCCCTGCTGAAACATTGGACTTACCTCAGTTGCCCCTTAATGCCTGCCAACATATCTGCTCCATTTGAAATGTGCATGTTTCACAACCTATTGCATTCGAAATAGGGAACAATAGAAATAGAGAAAATTTGAAATAGCGAACATTCGGAATAGCAAAAATTCACAATTTAGAGGTCGAAATAGAAACTTTCGAAATAGAGATTTAATCTAACTCACCTGATTCTGATTCTGTTTCAAATTCACTTACGTTTACAAGCTGTGTCACTTAGGATGCAAACTGCTACAATAATCAATCTCAAACGAGCAGCCTATTTACATAGTATCTCTGACAGTTGAGTACAATAGATTTAGCCCTTCCTCCTAGCATCTCTTCACACCTAGTTTTAAAACCTAGCAAGAATGCACAGCACATCACAGATACAGACATAGGACCATCTTCACACTTAATAGTGTCATAGGACTACCTTATCTTACTGTGCGTAGTTTCCTTTTAAAGAAGGAAATTACACATGAAGAATGGCACTTCCTGCCCCCCAGCTAATCTAAACCCCCCTCCCACATCTAACTAATACCTCCCAGAGGTGGGATTAGCGTGCATCCGTCTTCCTAAACTACTCCAATATAACTCTGCAACATAAAGCTCTAGTTGCTGACATTTTCAAAATAGACACAGCTGATGATTATCTGTCAGCGGTGTGTAGTTCGAAAATGCCATTTTTCACAACGGCAAACAGAACCCTTCTACTACTACCTACAGTACATTGTATGCAGTGTGTCCATATTTGATTTAATCCCACCTACATGAGGTCACCTTATCCAGAGCTGCTTCAAGCTCACAATTCATACCTGATCATAAGTTACTTCTGTGCAAAGGCCATGTCACCCTTCCATAAAAATACTAAGGACTGGATTCACAGATCCAGTGTGAGTTAGGTGCAGACAGACCCTCACCTAATTTACCAATCCTGCCCCCCTTCTTAGGCATTTTATGGCACTTACGAGTGCCAAAGGGCTACCTTAACTATACGTTCAATGTTTGCGCGGACATTGCCGCTACCCGCCCCTCTCTCCCTGGCTAATCTAAATACCTCCCCCCTCCCACTTTTTCCCAAAATTCCACAAGGTGGCATTACACCTCCTCTTTTTAAGTAAAGGACCCACTACACATGCGCAGTAGGTCTTTATTACAGCTTTGCACCTAAGCAGCGACTGCTTCTTAGGTATGAATCCAGCCCCAAATATTTAAATATTTAGAGCCTGATTCAGAGGCTGAAAATAAGAACTTAAAGTTACACCTGGGCAAAACCATGTTGATTTCAGGGGGAGTCAAGTTAATGTTATTCTATGCATGCAGGAAGAATGCTTTGCTTTTACTTATTGCACACAGATACCTGATCAGCTTCACTTTTAAACTGTTAATTAGACTTGAGCTGGGAAACATCACCTTTTAACTATAATACTGTTGCAACAAATGAAATTTGACTCCCCTGAAATCAACATGGTTTAGCCCAGGTGTAACTTTAAGTTCTTATTTTCAATCTCTGAATCAGGCCCTTAATATTTAAATGACTGATAAATCTAAAATCCTTAAAGTAATATATGAGATGCTTTCCATTGAAGTCCATTACATATACTTTTTGGTTACAAAAAATGTATTTCAGATATTAAATAAACACTTTATTTAAACCAATATAAAATAGAATATTAGAGATTGTAGGTTTTCAAAGACATTTGCTATAATCGTATTCAAAAGCTTATGTGAGTGACAAGACACGTCTCTCTGATGTTTTTCACTATAATCTACTTGTTTTAATGGAAACATACTTTTGTCTAAACTAACATTTTTGATACTGAGATCATACAGCAAGTTAAGATTCACCATAAGGACAATACTGAGTTCTATTTACACTGAACTGTGGAGAGCTGATTTCTAGTAATGTTTATGAGAAGAGAGACATCTGTTGGTTACAACTCGAAGATCATGAAATCCAATGTGTATTTTCTTTTGCTACTATGAAACAATCAATATTACTGATAATACCTAGAATTTCTTATAGTAATGATGATGGCGAAATCACATGCATAGCAGTTACTTCAGTGTTGTGACATTTTTATAGCACTCATTTAAAATACAAATCTTTTCAAATGATTCAAGCTGTTTGAAATGGGCATTTTCCAGAGCCATAGATATAAAAAATTGTGTAAACAGTATATATTAAACTAAAATAAAGAGAGATAAATACATGGCTATAAATGTACTATTACAGGTTTACTAGCAATACTTTTTTTTTGTAATATATACATTTTAATATTATGTCACCTTTGGAAAATGATAGAAATGTGTGAGGCTGAAATGTAATCAGCTTCATAATATACTGTTTAGCTAAAACAAACCAGTAAAATATGTTGTGTATCTTGAATAATCTAGCCATAGTCACAAAGAATTCTAATTATTCTCCCTGTTCCTCATATTACATTACTAAGGTCCCACGCCATTCCCATGTACCAATATGACAGTATGCAACTATATAATGATGATATAAAATAAAAAACCTGACCCTAGCATTCTGTATGTGCAGAGGTCTGTAAGGCTGAGTACACACTGGGGCTTTTTCAAAAGATAATCTTTCCAATCACGCAATCGAAAGACCGTTTCCCCAGACATTTTACCAGTGTGTACTGTCCAAAGATGCTCAGAAATCTTTTGAAACTGTCTGTGATCTTTTGATTCAATCTTTTGCAGCTCGTAATATCAGGGTTGCCGACTCTCCCAGAATGTCCGGGAGACTCCCGTAATTCGGGCAGTACTCCCGGTATCCCTGGAGAGCCAGCAAATCTCCCGCAAGTGACTTGAGGCCTCAAGTCCTGCCCCCCTGCCTAGCAACAATAGTATACTAGTGTTGCTAGGCACAGGAAGAGACTTGATGACGCAATTTGCGGCATCAAGCCCCGTCCCGACCCCTATTCCAAGTAAAAACGGGTAAGTATGAGCCAGGGGGCGGAGTCTAATGACGCAATTTGCATAACCTGCGTCGTTAAGCCCCGCCCCTGCATGCGTCGCTCGCTTCTCTCCGGGATCTCCCGGAGAGAAGCTGTCAAAAGTCGGCAACCATGCGTAATATGCCAGATCGAAGATGGAAAGATATCTTTTGCTTTTTGTAAGCGTGTACTGTGTCTATTAGGAGATATTTGGATAGTACACACTGGTAAAATATGTGGTGTGATTGGAAAGATTATCTTTTGAAAAAGCCCCAGTGTGTACCCAACCTTAGCCTACATGAGAGAGGGAACCCCCTTGTCACTCCCCTCTGTTGTGCAAAGTCCTGGACACTTATGTTTCAAGAACTCTGACTTACTATATCCCCTTCATATTATTACTCACTTCTCAGATGCAGGTGCACAGGTGGGCGTCATCATCTAGCCATTCCAATTCAAATCAGAGCTCAACATACAGTGCAGATAAGTATATAAAAGACACATGAAGTATAGGGGTGTACGATTCTGCTACAGAGAAATTGCGATAGAGATCTGTCATAGTCTCACAAACACACACGTCAGAAGAGAGCTAGATATAGAACATGAAAAAGTCTGTTTCAGAATTATTTCTGTCTATAGTTTGACCCAATATTTCAATACTGTAGACGGCGTATTGCATAAGGGTAACATCATTCGTCCAGGCACATTGGGCTGTATCCAGACTTAAGAAGGAGTTTGATATTAAGGACCAGATTCAGAGTTTGAAAATAAGAGAGGAAAGTTACTCCTGGGCAAAACCATGCTGATTTCAGGGGACGTCAAATTAATTGTATTCTTTGCATGCAGGGAGAACACTTTGCTTTTGCTGACTGCACACAGATACTGATTAGCTTCACTCTTACACTTTTATTTAGACTTCAGCTGGGAAATATCACATTTAAACTAAAAGACTGTTTGCAGCAGATGAAATTTGAATCCCCTGAAATGAGTAATAACTTTCCTCTCTTATTTTCAGTCTCTGAATCAGGGCCTAAGGGTCAGATCCTGAATTAAGTATGCTAGCCGATGACGTAAAATCCCCCATTATTATTTACTGCGCATGTGTGCGGCAGATGTTATGCTACGCAACTATGAACGTACGTACCATTAGCATAACTACAAACAAAGGGGCAGTGGCATCAATACGACACTCATAATTATGCTTTAAATTGTACAGTATGGGCCGGCTTAGGCCATCACATGCATAAATCCATTACGTATGTCAATACTTACGCTATCAAATGTTAAGGTAGGGTTTGGCCAGCGTAAAATGGCCAAAGTACGTACGAGCGAGGGGAGTGCCTAGGGGAGTGCATAGTAATTACACTAGCGTAAATACGCTAAGCGTTGTTACATAACTAGCCCGTAGGTCTGGATCTACCCCTATGAGAGTAAAGATACTCCTGGGCTAAAATTAAAATTAAAATGTGAACTTTCCGAATATGATACTCAAAGCATGATTATCCATCTGGGTAATGTGGAACTATTGCTCCCTACATTTTAATACTGTAGCTACTTGTTTTATTAATTGTATTGTCGCTATTGGTTGATATATTTGTGGAATAAAATAAAATATATGGTGAAATTATATAATCGTGGTAGCTGCATACCTATATTTTGGCTACGCTATGGTGGAATGTAAAAGGTTGTCTGTGCACTCATTATAGCGGTCTTTTTCTCTCTTTCTTTCAATAATTTTAGTAGTTTATCCGCTGAGTGGCACCCTAGCTGACTGATTGGTATAGATGTGTAAACATTAGCTAGGAATTATTTGACACCTTAAATACAATGTATTGTCTGTGCGGGTTCTTTCTTTTGTTTGTTTGTTGATTACTCCTGGGCTAAACCATGTTGATTGCAGGGGAGTCATATTTCATCTGTTGCAAACTGTATTAGAGTTGAGAGGTGATGTTTCCTATCCCAAGTCTAAATAACAGTGTGATAGTAAAGCTGGTCAGTATCTGTGTGCAATTCAGAGATATATCCCTGCATGACAAAAATACAATTAACTTGACTCCACATGAAATCAACATGGTTTTGCCCAGGTGTAACCTTCCTCTCTTAGGGCTGGATCCAGAACAACGTCCATCGCCCATAACACGTTCGTCAGATGGCGAAAATATCTACTGCGCATGCGTAGTAACTAATTTACGTAATCTACGTATCATTTCATTACATAGATAAACGGTTTCTAAAACCGCATATACGCAATCTACATAACGAAACAATACGTGGATTACGTAAATTAGTTAATACGCATGCACAGTAGACATTTTCGGCATCTGAAGGACGTATTATGGGCGATGGACGTTGTTCATGATCCAGCTCTTAATTTCAAGCTCCTTCTTAAGTCTTGATCCAGCCCATTGTTATCATCAGTTGCTTAAGTCTTGATCCAGCCCATTGTTATCATCAGTTGTTTGTTTGCAATGGACATCATTATGACGATATTGTTGTGTCTTATGTGTATAAGTAGACAAGTAAAAAAGAATCAGTGAAGTAAAAACATGAACAGGAGAGAAAATAAGATTTGAAAGTGAATCATTTTTTTGTAGGTGCCAGATAAGTCAAGATACAGGAGGGTGAGTAGACACCAGTCAGTGCCCTCTGACATGTTTGGCACCCGGATCTCACAATCCGTCATAACTGCCCTTACTATGCCCCAAAAAGCAGTGGAAAAGGGGTTCAATAAATAAATAAAGAAAGAACAATATGGAAAATATAATACAATGAAGGGACAGCTAAGTTAAGTATTTAAATAGATATTATATAAGAAAGAAGACTTATAAAGTATCAGAATTATCAGGATATAATAGTCACCTATTAGTCAGCAAATAGAAACCTTCTGTACTTTAGGCACATAGCTAGATGAAGCTCACAGCAGAAAACATGAAGTTTCTTCCTTGCTGTATCACTCAGAGAACAGTTTTGTGAACCAAGTTGATGGAGATAACAGAAACACCAAATTGAGTGAAATTTAATGCCAGGTACACACTAGGGACCGGTTCACAGATACGTTTTTGCGCGGAGTTCCGTGCGTATTTTTAGGATCAGAGTAACTGCGCATGCGTAGTAACTTTATTTACGCTATTTATGTTGAATTTATGCACAGAAGTCCATTAGGCACGTACGTGTGAATCACACTTGGGGACAAACAAGCGGAGGGGCGTGGTTGAAATCCGTACGGACAAAGTTACGTGAAAGTGGGTGGGTGGAGGCTTTTTAGTGGCCATTTGAGGGTGCGGTTAGTTACATACACACGTACGTAAGTAAAATACGCATGTAAATGCACACGTAGTGATAATGGTGCCCTATGGAGGTGTAAGTCACCGGTAACCCATCCAGTGAGCGCAGTGTCATGGGTGTTGCAACATACGTGCGTATCATTGCGTACTTTAACTAACAGATCTGTAAATACAGCCCTATACATTTATCTGTCCAATAAGCTGATAATTAGCTGTTTGACCTGATTATCTGTTATTTTTGCATGCTGGCTCAATTTGTCGGCAAGCTGACCAAACAGTCCAGACATGCACTTGCCTGATAATTTTATCAGCTTTGATTAAATGTTTGAAAAACCAAGGTCAGGAGCTCATTTGTATTATAGGGCGTTGCGATAGTTTTTTTTTTATTGAGTTGTAAAAATGGTGTACCCAGCTAAAAAATGGGCCTGATCCAGGGCAGCCATCAGGTGGGGCCAATCCGCAATTTCCCTGCGCACCATCCGGATGGTCTGCGGGGCCCTGGCCTCGTGACATTACTGATGACATCAAATGGGGGCGGGGCCCGACTGGTGTGTCCCGGGCCCCAGAAATTCTGAAGGCGGCCCTGACGACAGCCAATTTACGTGGAAGATGTTACTCATCTTAACTCTGAGCTTACATAGCTTGTACATAACTCCGTATGATAGAGCATAACACTCCAAAGCAAGGTTAAAATATGCATTGTGGCCTGAGGGACGCATTTAAGCTAAGTTACGTAAGTGCTAGGGAAGTGCCAGGGGGAGTGCGTAACTTAGGTACACGTGCGCATGTAAAACGATATTAAGTCTGGATCAGGCTCCATGTGATTGAATACTATCTCTCTTTTATCATAAATGCATTGGCGTATCTATAATGGGTGCAGGGTGTGCAGTGCACACGGGCCCCTCAGAACAGGGGCCCTGTGGCATGCATCCTGCACCCTGGGTTGGCAGGGGAAGGGGGGCCATTCAGTATCTATTTTTTCCCTCTAATATCTTCCGGAGGGAAGAAATAGACGCCAACTTAGTCCCCCTTGACCTGCAGGGGGACTGTACCGATTCGCGGCGTGAAAAAGGGACAGGGCTTAATGGAACCGTTAAACCACGACCCCTTTTCAGCCCGCAAAACTGGACAGTCCTGTGACTGTCTCAGGTAAGGGACGGGGGGGGGCATGTGCAAATCCTGCACACGGGCCCCCTCACTTCTTAAAACACCACTGCATAAATGGGTTTGCACAAAGATTCATTTAGACATGACATGAGTTCTTGACACTGCCAGAGGAGAATTAAAGGGTTTAGGATTGTTTAGGCTTTAGTGCTTATTATTTTCATACTACAACAGCAGTTTTGTGTTTTGTGTATTTTGTGTAAACAAGTCAGCACAACATAGGAGGGCTCTCCCGTTATCAACTCAAATCTATACTGAGAAAGTGCTATCAAATGACATTCTATTATATTTCACAATATTATCCCATATATTTCAAACATTATTCTGCTGGGATGACTATTTACTTAACCTGTATATTAAATATGGCACCTATATATAACGCTCCCCTGTAGTAATACTTTTTACCTTTTATAGATATAAACAGAAATCTCTGCCGTCCTGTCAATCTTTATTATTGTGCTAAAACAAATTTTAATAAAAAAAAAATATAATAATTATTATTATTATGCCGCTTTCAGATCTCCACTCCTGCAATAAGTTGAGTTTTTCAATCCGGGTTATTGCCGTGTTATTTGCTGGGTTTTTAACAAAAACCCCTATTAAATCCAGCAGGGTAGACGCGGGAAATTCTGGGTCCTGGATCTACAATGGGCTGCGCTCGACTTCCAGGGAGGGACTTGTTTACTGTTGCATAGCAACAGTAAATGAATCCTTCCAATCAGGTATATTAGGTAAGACCCGGGTTGAAAATGGGACACAGAAAAAACCCTTTTTTTCTGTGTCTAATTACCGGAAACCAGGACCCCGACACCTTTCAGATCACCACCAAACACCCAGGTAAAGGGAGGATCACTAACCCTGATAAACCCTGCAACAAAACATGCATTGGTGAATAGTTTTATTAACTGGTTCCTAATGTCTCATTACAAACTATTTTGTACTCCCACACACTATTAGACTAGGATACTTAAGTTCAGCCTGTGGCAGAGTTTTTAAAGTGTTTCTGTTAACTGACACCATGTAAATGCTAATTAACAATCAAATAAATCAATGCACTTTCTATTTTAATGAGCTGTCATTTTAACTCAACAATAACCTAATTAAAACTTTTAAAAGGTTAGACACCTTTTTAACCATTTTTGACACAAAATTAAACTAACAGATTATTTTAAAAGTTTGATGTAATCCCTTAATTTTATGTGTTTATAAATGGTCAAATAATGGAGAAAAATATACGATATATTTTTAATTAAATATTATTTGATCTTTAAAATCATATATATTTTGATATATTTTATAATTTTATAGAAAAAAGGATTAAAATGAACATTTTTAAATATAGTTTCTACAGTTCCAAAATATAGAGAAAATATAGTGGTCTCTTTTTTAGGTACAAATGTTTCCCTCAGTTCTTTAGAACTACTTACTATACCAGAATCAAAGCTTTAATATTGCTCAAGAGAACAACATGATTTTTATGCAATATGCATGTTTCAAAGGTAGTGATTGCAGGAAGAGAGCAAACGCGGGAAACAAGATATTCATTTGATTACAGATTGAATAGAAGCTCCCCTTTTTCAGGCAAGGTATATTGTCTCATACGGAAAGAAAACTTGGATGTTGCATTCACATAAACCTCTTTACAAGCCAGTAAAATTGTCTTTGCTTGTAGTAAATGTGGTTGTGCTTTCCTGACACAATCCAAGAGAAGGAAAAATGTGCTGATGGGCACTCTCCGAGGTCAGGAGAGGTATAAAAATAGTGGAAAAAAGACATAAATGAACACCGTATCAGGCTTACTGATGTAAAGAATTTGTGATTTATGAAGAGGAAGAAATTCTAGTTTCTTTACTTTTACCCTGTTTTTCAAAGTGATTTCCAGCAGAAAACCTAAAGACAAAACCCTGAAGAGATTTCACATATAAATATTAGCCACAAAAAAAAATTTGTTTTTTTTATAGACATAAAAAATATTGTTTCAAATGTACCTCATTATATAAAAGTCATATCTCACATTTGAATATTGATACTGTAAATAGATGAGTTGTGAAAAGGTTTAAATGCACAGATTAGTGGAATAACAATTGTGCTGGTAATTTGCAGCTATCAAAGCCGCATAACAAATATAAACAACCATCAAGATCCTGTGCTACAAGTATAAGCTTCAGATTATCTGAGGTGTCTACCACCCAATACACAGATTTCTATACGTAGATTGCGTATATGCGGTCTAAAAGACCGCATATACGCAATCTATATATCGAAACGATACGCAGATTACGTACAATAGCTACTACACATGCACAGTAGCTACTGTTTATTGAACTACGTCCGTCTATGGGAGACGGACGTAGTTCTGGATCCGGCCCCTTATCTCTGGTTTCTAGGTTACCTCATTTCTGTGTATGATTAGTAGGCTAGTATGCTTACTACTTCTAAACAGATGTCAATTTTCACTACAACAACTGACAGTGTGCATGGAATATATGCTTGTCATCAGATTGTCAGCACTTGTAGGCAAAGGCAATACTGTAAACGTACCCCAGCAATAACAATAAATGTGATGTTTTAGGACTGACTAAAAAGGCATATATACAGGATGTATCAGTAAAGGACACTTCATTCTATATAATGTACTAATTTATTAATTAATCTATGCATTTTATTGTTAAATAATTGTAATACTGGTCCAAAAATGTTAGCTTTTAATTCCTTATTCAATGAAGAATGTTTGTTCTAAAATGATAGCAATATGTAAAAATATATTGGGGTTATTGTGAATATTTTTTGCAATTTAACTAAGTGTTGGAGCAAACAATGTACTATAAGTAAAGGACGATTATTATAATGATTGACAGTTGCAAGGCCTTCAACTAGGCCACTCAGACACATTAAACATGATATTTTTGAAATAAATGAAACATGATTTAAATCGTCTCTAAACATATGGGACTTTATCCTGAATTAAGTAAAATGGTATGCACGTAAGTTCATTCATACAATCCTAAAGTTCATGAGTATGAGGGAACTTATGAGTCTTGACCACTACCTTAAATTTAATGTGCCCGCTCCGTGTAAAATGGGACAGGCGCATAATGAAGAATCGTACCGTACGTAAAGGCGTACATGCTGTAGAAATGGTGGGTGGCTCCACAGCACTTTTGCAAAGACTTACTGCACAGAAGCCTACATCATGAGAATGCAGATCTGTGCCGAAAACCAGTTGAGCGCATACGCTGGAAACGGAAAACATTGTGTAATTATGGATCCGGCCAAAGGTTTTTTTTCTTTATTTCATATGTCAGTTTAGTCATAACCAGACTTTCTTTGTTTAAGTGATAAACTCTGCACATCTATTTAACCTATATTATATGTTACATATTTGAAAGGTAACATAGTATGTAGCTGTGCTAATATATAGACAGTGGCTGCAGAGGGCTTATTGGGAAGGCTGAAAAAAGATGAAAAGGTTTTTCATCCATGTGGGGTTACAAGCCTTACAGAGTGGAGAAAATGAATTCTGTTTTACACACAACTAATATTAAAGGAACATTCTGGTTTACAATGCACTTTTAACATCTTCAGCCAAAGAGAATCTCTTCCTGATGTTTAGGTCAAACAGCAATTCCAAATGGAATACACTAAAGAGGTGAACACAACTGCTCCTTAAAGGGCTTCCTGTATCACTGAGTTATTTATGATTTATTTTTGCACCAGAAGCAGCCAGAAGCCAGCATGTATTTTAATAAGCCTATGTCTAGAATCAAGTGCCTTCATCTAGAATAATAAAAACTCCATCTAGAAATAAAAAAAAACCCCATTAAAGTTACAAATATCCTGGTGTTCATCTGTAGGGGGTCCAGTCTTGTAGGTGTTTAATCCACCAGTACATGCTTTGCAAATTATAAAACCCTTTAGAGTGACAGCTTCTTCAAGAAGAAGCACCAGGTTTAGAATGCTGGCCGCAAACTCTATTTATAACCTAGCTTCAGCATGGCAATGATTGCAAGGGCATGCTGGTGTCTCTAGTACTACAAGCGCTAGCATGCCCAAGCTATTAATAGCAGAAATGTATACACATTTAATAATTTTTGCTATTTTTAGCTATTTTAAAAAAAGCAAAAAAAAAAAACCCTGAAAACTAATTAATCAAATACCAAAACCAACGCCAAAACATTTCACAGGAGTAAGACCTTATCTCTAGTTTCTAGGTTACCTCATTTCTGTGTATGATTAGTAGGCTAGTATGCTTACTACTTCTAAACAGATGTCAAATTTCACTACAACAACTGACAGTGTGCATGGAATATATGTTTGTCATCAGATTGTCAGCACTTGTAGGCAAAGGCAATACTGTAAACGTACCCCAGCAATAACAATAAATGTGATGTTTTAGGAATGGCTAAAAAGGCATATATACAGGATGTATCAGTAAAGGACACTTCATTCTATATAATGTACTAATTTATTAATTAATCTATGCATTTTATTGTTAAATAATTGTAATACTGGTCCAAAAATGTTAGCTTTTAATTCCTTATTCAATGAAGAATGTTTGTTCTAAAATGATAGCAATATGTAAAAATATATTGGGGTTATTGTGAATATTTTTTGCAATTTAACTAAGTGTTGGAGCAAACAATGTACTATAAGTAAAGGACGATTATTATAATGATTGACAGTTGCAAGGCCTTCAACTAGGCCACTCAGACACATTAAACATGATATTTTTGAAATAAATGAAACATGATTTAAATCGTCTCTAAACATATGGGACTTTATCCTGAATTAAGTAAAATGGTATGCACGTAAGTTCATTCATACAATCCTAAAGTTCATGAGTATGAGGAAACTTATGAGTCTTGACCACTACCTTAAATTTAATGTGCAAAATGTAAAACGTGTAAAATGGGACAGGCGCATAATGAAGAATTGTACCGTACGTAAAGGCGTACATGCTGTAGAAATGGTGGGTGGCTCCACAGCACTTTTGACTTACTGCACAGAAGCCTACATCATGAGAATGCAGATCTGTGCCGAAAACCAGTTGAGCGCATACGCTGGAAACGGAAAACATTGTGTAATTATGGATCCGGCCAAAGGTTTTTTTTCTTTATTTCATATGTCAGTTTAGTCATAACCAGACTTTCTTTGTTTAAGTGATAAACTCTGCACATCTATTTAACCTATATTATATGTTACATATTTGAAAGGTAACATAGTATGTAGCTGTGCTAATATATAGACAGTGGCTGTAGAGGGCTTATTGGGAAGGCTGAAAAAAGATGAAAAGGTTTTTCATCCATGTGGGGTTACAAGCCTTACAGAGTGGAGAAAATGAATTCTGTTTTACACACAACTAATATTAAAGGAACATTCTGGTTTACAATGCACTTTTAACATCTTCAGCCAAAGAGAATCTCTTCCTGATGTTTAGGTCCATAGGACCAAAGGGCAATTCCAAATGGAATACACTAAAGAGGTGAACACAACTGCTCCTTAAAGCGCCTTCCTGTATTACTGAGTTATTTATGATTTATTTTTGCACCAGAAGCAGCCAGAAGCCAGCATGTATTTTTATAAGCCTATGTCTAGAATCAAGTGCCTTCATCTAGAATAATAAAGGATCTTTGTTCAAAAATCTACTATTATGTTTTGTATATATGTAATGTAAAATGCTCTATGATAGCTAAATTGCATTGCGCCAAAGGAACCACATACAAATTTTGAGCATAGGAAACCATTAAGTTTTGTTAGATCATATTTAGTCATGGATAACTGATAAAAAACTAGAATTGTTAATAATAATAATAATAATAATAATAATAATAATAGAAACAAACAGCTTATACTTCTTTGAGGACTTGAGTTCTCATTACTAAGTAAAAATACAAATACTGAAATCTGCAAATAGTACAGTCCAGCTCTTGTGACGCTGTATTGGTACAGTTAAGAACAGGTAACCTACTCGATGGCTGCTCTCCATATGTTGGGGAGTCTCATCTGAGTATTTAAATAAAAAAAAATGAGACAAGAAAAAAATGAAAAAATGATTCAGATAGTGAATGAATAGCATGCATAATGTGGAGTATAATAAATATAATCATTGCTAATCAATTATATTGACTGTACCAATAGGATTGCTCAATTATATTGACTGTACCAATAAGCCACAACCATTAAATACACAAAAATGCTAATATTTCTTATTTTTAAGATAATGGCCCTGATCAAGAGTATTAGTGCATCCGCAATCCAGAGTTGCGTTTTTCAGCAACTCTGAATAAAAAAATAAAAACAAAAAAATAACATATTTTTCTATTTATTGAAGTACAGTAAATTAAACAATTACTTTTTATTTAAGAACAAAGATCATTTGTACATTGAAAATGTTCTGTGCTTATTAGTTACACCATTCCGTGAGATGGTGTAAGCAGATCATGTAAGCACAGTCTGCCGCTGCAACTATTTAAATGAGAAAGACACCCCTTTTCCTTATTTAAATATAGTGTAATGTTGGAAATGGACACAAATGTGTGGGCAGCAGTGTGACCATATATCTGTGCTCGCTTCTGCGCAATGCTCACTTTAGCTAAAATTCCATCAGAAAACCTGATGGAAATACAGCTCAGAATCAGGTCCCATGTATTAAATTTCCTGTTGTTGAATAAAATAATTAACAAGAAATTGTGGGATGTGTCAATTATTACTTTATTTATATTATTTGTGAGCAAAATTATCTATCTCTCGATAATCCTGACACTGCTTAAAGGGTATAAATATATCCCAATAACAACTTACAAGACTGGACCTCCATCAGAGCAGGTAAGTTTTTTTTTATTTATTTGGGGCAACTTTTGGCCATTTTTGTTACAGAATTATGTGGACACTACAAGCATTTTAATGGAATACGGGGACTTATTGGCCTTTTTTTTTATAATTATATATTTTAGGGGCACATGTGGCCGTTTTTATTCATTTTATTAAGTGGGCACAGTATATTTTTGGCCAGGGATATTGGCCATATTTTATTTATTGATATTTTTTGGGGGCACATGTGGACGTTTTTAATGTATTTTATAGAAGGGCACAGTATGTATTTATTTTTTTAAGGAATGTGCATGTATAGCTATTTTGCACAACGGGCCCTGGATAGCATTAATGGGCATGCTGGCGCTTGTAGTTCTACTTGCACCTGCATGCCCTGTCGGGCCATTATTTATTTATTTATTTTACTAGATTGCAGTGGCGGGGCAGGCGGGGGAAGGGGTTCATTTTTAAAGTGACTAGAAAAAAAAACAGGAAACCTTGCTTTTTTTTTCAACTAGGCCGTCCTTTTCTATGGCCAATTCAGAGGTGCCTGTTTCTAAAGAAACACGCACCCCTGAGTAGTACGTTTTAGCGGATGCGCCATATTGAGTATTTGCATGCTGTCATTTTGTTGCTATTGCACAGAATCATGCTCCAAACCTTTGGAACCAGTATTGCTAAATGTGTCTGTCTGATTATAAATCCCACTTATACTATATGTACAATATGTAACTATACAATGCTATGGCCCTTGATGCTATAATGAAAAACTACCAAAGTAAACTATATTTATTCAATTCTAATAGAAATAAAAAAAACATCAAAATGCCTCTGCATGACAACTGTCTGTTGTTAGGCAATTAACAAAAACCAATTAGGGAGATTTAGTTAGAACAGTTCTGTGGTTTTTAAAGCACTTGCTAATCCATTCAGAGTTATCACCATGAATATCAAACATTGCTGAAAGGCCCTTAATTGTAAGGGAGAGTAATATACAAAGTGATAAACAAATGCAGAATATCAAAACACATAGTCTTGACTGGCAGAATAGTACAATGACATTTTCCACAACACGAATATGATATTTACAATTTCTGCCCTCCCGGCTCTGCAAACCATGAAGTGTTCTTAACTTAAGAGCAATAACTTTAAAAATAATGTCTCACCTTTTTCATATAGTCCAAATGCTTAAATTTTAATTTTCAGCTAAGTCCTACATAGGGTGAAATGCAGAAAAAGCTGCAAAGAAATACAGGAGAGAACTCCCCCCTCCCCCCTCAATAATACAGTATGCAACAGAATGAGCATAGATAGCCATGAGTACACCCACGGGGTCGGACTGGGGCATGAAGGGCCTACCAGGGAATACTGTGATGGGGGCTCACCACATAGTCAATGGGTGTGGTCAAAAATTCATGGTCGGAGGATGCTTGTATCAATGAAACTTGCAAATAAACTGTGTATCATCTGTTACACCCACAGACTGTTTCAACAGTTTAGTGTGAAAAGAATATTATACTATTAATTTTCAGTTACAGTGACCCATATAATTACAGTGAGTATCCTACTGACATAAATACAAGGCAGAGAACATACTACTGATCACTATACAATAAGGACCACTTAAGAAAATAGCAACTTCATCCTAGTTACCACCATACAATACAGACTATATTCTAGCTATTGGTACCATACACACTACACCCTAGTATCACCATACAATACACATTGCATCCTAGTTATCGCCTTACAATACATATTGCATCCTAGTTATCGCCATACAATACACATTGCATCCTAGTTATCACCATACAATACACATTGCATCCTAGTTATCACCATACAATACATATGGCACCCTAGTTCCCGCCATACAATACACATTGCATTTTTTAACTGCCATACAATAATAGTTTTATTTTGTCATTAGCAGTGTGGTCTGCATATAGATGTTGTTTGTTAAGTAAAACGGCACTGGACTATTTCTATTCATATTTGTCTATCAAAACAAATTTATTCATATGAACAGGAAAAACCTAATATAAAAATAATAGTCTCAATGGGCCTGATAAAGACCTACGCTCATGTGCGTAGCATATTAATGCCGGCATACCTAACAGCAATAGGCACTCCCCTTGCTCGTACTTAGTTTGCTTTCATAAGCTCAGCAAATACTACCCTAACTTTTCTGTTCATATGGTCATTTTACTGGGCTACATTCAAAAAGTTAAACTATATGAGGAATTAACTAATAAAGTGTACAAATCTACATATATTAAATATAACTCCATCCAGCCTTTCTACCTTCCTCCTGTGTGTTTCTCTACAGCTATCAAATATCTTCCTCCATGTGTGTGTGTCTCTTCAGTAATCTAATCTCCCCTCCATGAGAGTGTCTCTACAGCCATCCAATCTCCCCTCCTTCTGTGTATGTGTCTCTACAGTCATCCTTTCCTGCCCTCTTATGTGTTTCTTCCCCTTCCTTTTGTGTCTATCCCTACAGTCATCCTTTCCTGTCCTCTTGTGTGTCTCTAAAGCCATCCAATCTCCCCCTTCATGTGTGTGTCTCTAGAGCCATCCAATCTCTCCTCCTCCTTGTGTGTGTGTGTGTGTGTGTGTGTGCCTCCACAGTCAGCCTTTCTACTCCTTCCTTGTGTGTGTCAGACCAGCCAGCCTTTCTTCCTTTTGTGTTCAATAAGCCTTATTGCCCTTTCCTTATGTGTGTCCAGTCAGCCTTCTTGCCCCTTCCTTGCATGTGTCCAGAAAGCCTTTCTGCCTCTTCCGTGTGTGGGTCGGACCAGCCATCCTTTCTGCCCCTTCCTTTTGTGTGTTCAATAAGCCTTATTGCCTCTTACTTGTGTGTGTCCATCAGACTTATTGTCCCTTCCTTGTGTGTGTCCAGAAAGCCTTTCTGCCCCTTCTTTCTATGTGAACATTAAGCCTTAATGCACTTTCTTTTATTTGTCCAGTCAGCATTATTGCCCCTCCTTCTGTGTCCAGCCAGATTTATACCCCCTCCTTCTGTTTATCCAACCAGCCTTATTGCCCCTTCCTTCTGTGTGTCCAACCAGTCTTATTTCCCCCTCCTTCTGTGTCCAGCCAGCCTTATTTCCCCCCTCCTTCTGTGTATCCAACCAGCCTTATTGCCCCTTTTTCTGTTTGTCCAACCGACCTTATTGCCCCATCTTCTGCATAAAGCCAGACTTATTGCCCCGTCCTTCTGTGCCCATTCAGTCTTATTTCGCCCTCCTTCTGTGTCCAGCCAGCCTTATTTCCCCCCTCTTTATTTGTGTCCAGTTCACCTTATTGGCTGCTTTTTCTGTTTGTCCAACCAGCCTTATTGCCCCCTCCTTCTGTGTTCATTCAGTCTTACTGCCCCCTCCTTCTGTGTCCAGCCAGCCTTATTGCCCCTCCTTTTGTGTCCAGCCAGCCTTATTGCCCTTTTCTTCTGTGTCCATTCAGCCTTACTACCCCCTCCTTCTGTATCCAGCCAACCTTATTGTCCACTCTTTATTTGTGTCCAGTTCGCCTTATTTGCCCCTTTTTCTATTTGTCCAGCCAGTCTTATTGCCCCCTCCTCCTATATCCATTCAGCCTTATTGATCCCCTCCTTCTGTGTCCAGCCAGCCTAATTGCCCCCCCATTACTTTGTGTCCAGTCATTGCCCCCCCTCTCTTAATTTTTGTCCAGTCAGCCCTTATTTCCCCTTCCTTCAGGGTCCAACCAGTCCTATTGCCCCCTTTTTGTGTTCAGCCAGTCTTATACACCCTGCTTCTGGGTATCCAACCAGCCTTTATTGTCCCTTACTACTGTTTCCAACCAAATTTTTTTCCCTCTTTACATATATCCAGCCTTATTGCCACCTCTTTATGTGTCCATCAAGCCTTATTGCCTCTCATTGTTCCCACCTAACATTATTACCCAGTGGCTCCAAAATTGGCCATTGTACATAATAATGACATCACAGATCTATTCTGTAGAAGAACAGAGACCGAGGTGCATGGGAAAACACAGGCAAAGTGCAGCAGTTGGAAGCCACACAGTATGTATACACATCATATTAATTGGATTTCTTGATGAGCCTATTTTGATATGTAGGTCTGGGGCTGTAGTCTAACCTTTTGTTAATCTAGCCCTGCTTACAAAGTAAAATAACTACAGAGTAAAGGATTAAAAACACAGAAAAAGTGAGTAGTATGAGAGAAGGACCTAAGCCCAAACTAATTTAAGCGCCCTGATTAGAAACAATCAGGGGGCAACCTCATTGGATTAGAGGTATGACAATTAGGGGAGGCTCTATGATTTCCCCATACAATGTTATAAAAGAGGTCCACTGACTGGAGGTGGTCTTTTTTTTCCATTTCTGAATTGCCCACCCTCCCTCCCTTATGTCGTCTTTGTGTGGCCATCAATTGTCATAACATTGGTGAAAGCGTTAGCAAATAGGCAGATATTGTGTGGTGAGCCGAAGTGGCACCCTTTGTTTACTGTTTTAAGAAGGGCCACATAATTGAGCAGTTGCTGAGTTGTGTCTGGTTACATTGGGCGGAGTGTTGAGGCTTTGGAGAGAGCAGGAAGTTTTTGTTATGACTTGCTGTTTTCTGCTAAAGTTGCTGTTGCTTTATGGCCCCTATAAAAAAAACATTTAGAGACTTGATAATGTAATCCCATTATAATTACATTAATAAAATTCCAAGTATTTTGCTTTAGTAATCCCCAATTCTGTGTCCATTTATTTCTAGTTTATGGTAAAAAACAAAGATAGCACAAGGGCATAGAACACTGATCGTGGGAAGTTTACTGGATAAGAGGAAAAGGGAGGGAGAGAAACTGTATGGACCTTTGCTAGGGGGTAAAGAGTTGGCAGGAGCAGAGGAGAGTATGGGGAATAATATATAATACATACACAAAAAGAAAATCTATCATCCTATCTCTTTCTTTCCTTTGTTCCTAAACTTAGTAAGCATATTATCTTTCTTCTTGTACAACTGCTCCCATCCACTTAAACCTACTTTTCACTGTGAGTACCGCAGCTGGGGATGGCAGCGCACCGTCCCCAGCACCAGGGACTCCAGCTGGTGGCCAATCAATTCTGATTGAAAATCCACCGCATGGGCCGGAAGGCAGGAGCATTGGCTGGGAGAGACCTAAGAAGGAGGAAGAATTGCAGCGCTGTGGATTTGAAAAGGGCCAGAAACGGCTGAAGAGAGAAGAGAAGATCTTGAAGAACTGGAAGAAGCGGTGCTGGAAAGTAGAAGACAGCAAGGGAGGCAGTGGAGAGCAGTGCAAAAGAGCTTTGCCTTCACTGTCTCCCATCCTGCATGGATGGGTAAGTGGCTATTGCCACTTGTCTCCCTACATAGACCCTGGTATCCCCTGGTGGCAGCATTAAACTCTGGGCAGTATTAGCCCCTTGACAATGAGCATAGGGTGGCCCCCGGCTGGGAAAGTCCGTTTCACTGCCCCACTGCTGCCAATGGTATGGCCCAGTCCAGGCCTGGAGCCCCAAACACCCCTCCTATTGGCACAGGGAGTGGGGACCCCCATCTGAGGGCATTAGGCCCAATAGTGTTATAGGGTGCTAGGCCATATTAGGTCGAGGGATGTTAGACCCCTGTAGTACAGGGCATTAGGCCCTATAGGCAACAAGAGTTAAAGGGTACTAGACCCTGGGTTAGATAAGGGTGCTAGGCCTTTTGTTAGAGGGCGCTAGGCCCTTTGTTAGAGGCACTAGGCCCTGTGTTGGTTAGCGGGCACTAGGCCCTTGATTAGGTTCGGGCACTAGGCCTGGGGTATGGTTAGTATGGTGTTAGACCCTTGGTTAGCAGGGCACTAGGCCCTGGTTAGGGACGAGCGCTAGGCCTGCGGTAGGTTGGGCACTAGGCCCCTGTTTGGATTAAAGGGCATTAGGTCCTGTTGTTAGTGTTGGCCGCTAGGCCCATGTTGGGCGGTTAGGTTGCCGGAGTAGAGGGCGATAGGCCCTGTTTAGGCCACAGGGAGTGCTAGGCTACATTAGTGGTAGAGGGCACCGGGCCCAGGCTAGGGCAGCGTGAGGAGGACACGTGACAGGTTGCAGTACTCAGAGGTAAACGGTCTCCGGTAGGTGAGGTGGCGGTGAGAGTGTGCTTCAAAGACGTAGTGAGTATCAATACCTGTACTCTGTGTGGTGTTTGTCGCCCCTCCTTCCGGAGACGGCGCCAGTCATTGGCGAAAAGAGATGCCTGAGGCCTTGGCCAGTGATGACGATTACCTCACCCGTGACTAACTTTCCCAGTCCTCTCCCACAGGTACTTTCGGTGTTGATGTCCTACTAATGTTTGTCTTTGCTTTGCAGCATTAGAGATCGTCACACCTGGGACCGACAGAGAAACATTGCGTCTTCTCTGGTGGGTTCTTCAGGATCGGGTAGGAACCTGTGGGGTGGGGGCGGGCCTAGGTTTTGTTCATATTTCAGAGGGCGCCGGCACACCACCAGTTACATCATCCCCCCATCCCCCCTCAAAATTCATAGAACCCCCTACTCAAATTGCGTAGTCTATATGACCACACATGCAAACTGGCTCTGTATGGAATAATATGCACCTAAGAAGTATCAGCTTCTTAGGTGTGAATCAGAGCCTTACTATGTAACTCCAATTGGGCAGAGACTGAAGTGAACGTGAAATATTCTCTGTAAAGTGATACATAATCTGATGGCGCTATATAAAAAACCCTGTTAATAAATAAATAAAATAATACATTTGGTGTTTGACTTTATTCACTTATAGCTCACTCCCTATATTTTTTAGGAGGCATATTTGAGAGTACTGACCAGTCCAATTGCTTTCACCACAACTTTTCTCTCTTCACTCACTTGTTCTTGTCTATTCATATTATTAATTATTCAATTTTTATAATTATTAATAAAGTTATTTTTTATTCAATTGAATTGTTCTGTTGGAAAGATTTAGAGGAGTGTTCTGACTGCAGACACTGCTTGTTTTCGTTCCTTACTCACAGGTTACCCAAATAACGGGCTTGATTCAGAGATCCGATATTAATGATAGTTCTGTGCGTATATTTAGGGTCGGATCGATTTTGCATCAACTGCGCATGCGTAGTAATAGTGTAACGCCATGTACGTTGAAGTTAGGGTCGGAAATGCCTTAAGGTCGGACTTGTGAATCGGTCGGGAACAATTGCGATCCTAAGTCTAGGAACCGAAGGATTTGCATAGAAATGGGCGGGGGAGGCATTGAGATGAGGGAAAGTGGGAGCGATTACAGACATAGGACCATAAATATACACAACTGTTGCACATAAGGTCGGAAGTGAGTGCGGCAAGATAGGGCAAGTCAATGTAGGTGGAGGTTTAGGTCCGGCTGGAGGTTGCGAGGGGAGTGACTGTTTATTCAGTGGGATGTAACCTGCTCCGACCTGCCACTTAGATGCGTATATTTACGATACCATCAGCAGCGGATCTCTGAATCAGGCCCAACGTCTCTCCCCAACACAGCTGAATATGTACTGACCTTGCCCTATGGACCTAGAGGTGAGCGAAATGTGGAACCAATAATAAATTGCTTATTTAAAATGATAACACAGACTCCAGAGTGCATTTGAAACCATGCATTCTAATACCTAGAAAGCAGCAGCACTGGAGCAAGGAGAAGTTATTCAGTGCTGTTTTATTTATTTAATTTGATCTTTATTAAGCATTATGGAGTTATGTGTCCCCCCATCAGCATGCAACAATATTGTTTATGGACCCCAAAACAGGTGGGGTATAGCAATAGCAATACATTTGCCTCATTTGCCTCACAGCCGGGAGACCTGCTAGCAAGCCGAATTCTAACTTTCTCCAGCTGTGAGGACTACCCCAAAGAGAGGCGGAGCACAAGATCTATTCCGTGAAGCTACACGGTTACAGCCGGGAGCACGCAGCTTGCTCCGAGATGGACCCCTAAAAGGACCGGCTATATGTGAGTGCAGGTCTTGCATGAGACCCGACATTTAGTATACCTTCTATTATATGTCTGCAGACCAATATTAACTATTGTGGAGAGTACAACTCCCTACCACTAATCTTCGGGAGTGGTTGAAAGGTGGTTACATTGAGAAATCAGGAGGTACGACTCTGCTACATTATATCTTCCATCCTTGTGTCTGATTCAATGTGGCAAATTCTGGAGACATTGATCGTTTATTCCAATTTGAAATCAACAGAGCTCCAACTTGTTACTTAAAAATCGAACGTACAGAGTGCACTTTTTTCCTTATGGCATATATAATTATTCTTATTACTATCTATCCTGCAGGATATGCTATTTGGTGATTATTTGTGCAGTCATTGGCTGTGCATATGTGCTTTATTATACAAATAAATTTGTTTTTTTATTTGTATTTTTAATAAATTTGATACATTTTTATATTGTGGTGTTTATCTTTATGCAAACCCTGCCATCAATTATCCCTCTCTTTTCTAGTTGTTTTTATAGGGCTGGCAATCCCTATTTTTGATAGGTAAGGATTTGCATAGAGGTAAGAGGTTGCTTTCATTGGCCTTTTCCCATTCAGGGACTCCCACTCTTTGTTTGTTTTTCCCAAAACAGCTGGGCCTGCTTAAAGGGCTAATTTTAGTCTCAGTCTGGCCCTGGTTGCATCTTATGCATTTTTGCATGTGTTATGGTATTACATGAAAGAAAAATAAAGCATAAAAGGACACTTTGTTAACCAACGTGCTCATCTGTGTTTGTAATTTAAATTAAAATGATCTGTAAAGTTCTTTAAAAGTGAACATTGTATTTAAAAGCATATGCAGATTGAGCTGTTCAGTTCACTAACTACCTCTGAGTCTGTGATTTTCTGCTTGCCATCATTCTCTTCCTCAAATCCTCACATCATGACTCCTTGCCACATGCCGTTCTAACGTTACTAAAATAATTACTTTAGTGAGCATGACATTTTCTGTTTAGTAGACTGATCTCCTGCACCTATAAACATTCTATTTTGGGTTTTTTCTAAGCATTTTTAAAACTGAGCTTAACCCACTTGACCAGTATTTGAAAATTAAATGAAAGAATATTTTATAATACACCATAAAATCAGTTATTTTGATAAACAGATAATGGAAAAAGAAATGTTTTGCAAATCCCAAGGTAAAAAAAGAGGAGAAATTAGAGAGATATTAGTCAAATGTCTATAGTCCTATAAGGGCATGAGTTGAGAAAACATGGGGGATCCTGTTTTTATTAGATATCTATAATAACATACAGATTTATCAAATGCACTAAATAACCTATTAAGTCAGTCAATCTGAATTACAATATGATCAATGCCATTGCTAATAATGGGCAAGATCCAGACCCCTGCACACTTTATATGCGTGCCAGGGTATGAAATGACGCATCATAGAGGGGAGTGCACGCCCCTGGCACTCCCCTCTAACGGTAGTAATTCTGGACACTTACGTATCCAGAAGCCTACCTTAAAATTTACAACTTGATCTGCGTCCATACGGATGCAGATCAAGTCGTAACTGTGCCTCCCCACCTTCGTCCCCTCATTTAAATGCCTATCCCTGCTTGTATGGTGGAGATACGGCAATCGTAAAAGAAGGCTTGGCCCCTTCATTGTACCTACAGATGTACGCAACTTAGTTACGTATGTCTGAAGGTACGCTGGCGGAACATCTGGCGGCACGCATGTGTCGATGTTCCTAGACAGGGGACTTACACAAATGACTTTCTTAAGTCCCCTTTTGGACATGCTTCTGAATCTGGCCCAATAATTGTAAAATCTAATCCAGGCAATTATTTGAATAATATGATATAATCAGGGTCACAATATAGTACATTTTTGGTATGAAAATTATAAAAAATCCATTGCCCAAAACCATTGAAACTCATTGCTAGAAAAACAATATTCAACTAATTCAAAATATAAATAATAAAATACATTTTAAAAATATAGATGGTACAAAATATTCAAGGCTTAGCATTTCATTCACAATTTTAAGGGATCCACAGACCATTTGCATTATTCAATTTGTTTCTCTCTACAGAAACAACTTGTTCCTGTCACTATAAATTCTTGAAATACATTGCTACAGGAGCTTTCAAATATTATGTAGATGGTGGTGTCAATGCATCCACTGAGGGCTTTTATTTTGGTGATTTTGGAATGAAAATATTCATAAATAACATGATTTACAGTAGAACATTTTATTAAATCATCAATTTGTGGCCAATCAAGACCATTAAACCTGTGCCTGAATATTCATTTAATGTACATAGATACCTTGCCATAATTATTATACCACAATGGGATTATGGGAAGTATGGATTTACTCTTAAAAAATGGATCCAGACCTCCATCACTCCCCTTGCTTGTACGGTTGTAATGCCAGCTCATCTCTACCTTAACATTCCACACCGTCCTCACATAAAAGAGGGTGATGCAGAAACGTGATTTGTACATAAGGGGCCTGATCTAGACCTACGCTCGCAAGCGATCGTACGCTGGTCGTAAGCGTAAATTCGTCAGAAAAAACGCACTGCGCATGTGCAGAATGACAACTTCCGGTCGTACCAAAGAGCTTTTTCGTAGCGGCGATTCAGGCGTCCGTATTGTTTGCGTATTTTCCGATGACGGGGCGTGTTTTTATTACGAAGTTAGTACGGACGCTGGAGTTAGTGAATGTAGGCGGGGAAGCCATTTAAATTGTACAATATGGGCGTGCTTAGCCCGGTACGATCAGTGCGCCGCTACGAAAATTCGTACCAACACCGGGAAAAGTTAAGGTAGGGTTCAGCCGGCGTACGGAGGTAAAGGTAAGGGGAGTGTCATGGGAGTGAAAGTTTTTACGCTGAAGCGGTAATACGCTCTGCTCTCATGCGTAGGTCTGGATCAGGCCCAAGGACTGAAGTCAACCCTTATTGCACAATCCTGTAATTCTCCCCTTGCCCACAGTGTGGCAGCACTTACAATTACAGCTCTGTATCACACAGCCAGAATACTACATATCAAGTATAATTTGGATCCACTGGATTCTGGATTCTGTCCTGGTATGTCCAGATACTGTAGTGCCCCCACGCATGTGCCACAGTACCAAAAGGGGGCATTTTCCAATCCTAGTGATTAGACAATGCCCCCTTAGAATAATTTAGGATACGGCCCAAAAATACACAAAATTTATGTTTTGTGAAGGAACAGTTAGCATGGTAAAAATTATTTTTAATTACATTATTCAAATAAATTCAAATACATAAAATGATATGGGACCGGATCCCGGGCGGGGGGAAGCATGTAAAGTGTACAAAGCTGCCATAAAGCCCGCACGACAGAGGGGAGTGACAAGGGGTGTGCAATCCCCTCTGTCTCACGTAATTTCAGACCCCCGCGCGCACGGAAAGCACGGGGGGGTCTGGATCCGGTCCTAGGTGCAGTAGGAGCCAAAAAAAAGTCAAATGTAATGAAAAATTAAAATCAACTAATAGTAATTATTACAGCTAGCTGCACAAAATTAAAATAAAGTCTTAGATTTTTCTATAACTTTATATATAACTAAGAACCTGATTTAAGAACTTGAGTATTAAAATAAAATGCACTACAATATGTGATAAATTGTTGAAGTAGTGGGTTTAGCATATAAATAAAAACTTCAGTGCCACTTTTTATTAGGTCCCTCTGATTGCTCATCCATATCTCACACAGGTCTGTCCCTTCATCAGCTAAAATTGTGATGATTCATTTTATGGCAAGAAGATTAATAGTTTATGTCATGCATTGATATTTATAATAATTATAAGTACATTAACTGCTATCAAGATTAAGTAGGTCAGGCTAACTATTAAAGTGTTGGTATCAGAGCATTGATAATAAAATCGATAACACCACCTGTCCTATTTTCTCCTGCAAAACTGGTCATGAAACATTTATAAGATAAGCAAGGCTAAAAAATGTGTAACATTATTAAGTATTGTTTTATTACATTTGGTGTGGCAGACTGTAGCTAAAAGGAAATATATTTTTAGGACTCTTGCAAGAAAAATTTTGTTTGACAATTTAGGCTCTTTCCAGTTTCCTGTTAGAGTAGCTCAACTAACTGGAGGGTAGAAGAGGACATCAATATCTGAGGCAAGGGCCCTGTCTATAGAAACTGGGTGCTAGGTGGTGATGAGAAAGCCCACATGGGTCCAATCACATGCTTAGACAACACAAAGAAGTCCTTCGGTGAGGGTATCTTTGCTGAGGAAGACAAGGGCAGTTTAACTGTGGCTAGTGGGTAAAGGCAGCCTGGATTCAGTATCTACTCCAGCTGGAGCTTTTCTTATTGTTGCAGGTGTAGAGCTAATTGTGCACAACTTCCCAGACAGTGAATTTTTTTATTTTTCTGTGACAGCAAAGGCTTGTGGATGTGATTAAAAGAATGAAGGTGACATTTCCACCAGGCATTCTCCTTCAACACCTAATGCTGAGATGCTTGGAGGGTTTATGTCCTGTTGCTTTTTGAATGTATTCTGGTGTCTTGCATCAGATGCACAAGAAGGTAGTACACCTTATTTTTATTTGTTATGGCAGGTTATCTGTCTGGTTTAACAGTCTTGGGTATGCAGTTGGTGACTTCAGGTATGTTTTGGGCATATAGAACAGCTACAGACTGTAGATCAAAAGTGTGGATGACTTTTTCATTGGTGAGTATCACCTTCTACCTCCGCATCTAGGGGGAGTTGGACAACATCACTATGACTTTTTTGGTTTTTGGTGTAAAGTTTTGTGGTTAAAGGTATCTCCTCTGCCTGATGACTGTAAGTTGATCACTGAAGGCAGATGAATTGGAGTGCCTCATTTTTTACCATACCATTTGCAGGGGCATTGTGGATGGGTGATCTGTTGACTCAATCAAGGTCGGCAACCCACTGAGAGTTGCTAGAACAACGTGTGTGTGTGTGGAATCACAGGGTATTCAATGTAAAATACACCACAGTAAGACAGACCAAAATCTGGCATCTCCATCTGGCAAGGATTGCTACTGCCCAGTTAGTCTTTGTAAGGAATATGAGAATCTCCTATCAAAAAGTGCTATGGGTTGGCATGCACTCGCAAATGCACACCATTAAAAAGTATCAGTTTAAAACTGTCTTTCACAGGTGTATACTAGTGTCGAGACTTCATAAGGAAGATTGATGCACCTAACCATTCTGAATTTTGACAGCTACAAATGCTGCAGAAGCCAGGATCTCAGTGGCAAGCATAAAATAACTAGGCCAATAGAAGTCCAATTTATATTAAATCTCCATCAGGATACCCTGTGATTCCTAAGCCCATACTCAATGTGGTTCCCATATTTTGTCTTTTTGTCTTTCTTTTTTTCTTGTTGTATTCCTGGGACATAAGCTGTCTTTATTTCAAATAGGCAGCCATTTTTTTTAACTTTAAGAATGGGTGAGTATGCCGATTTGCATACTCACCCATTCATTTTCTGAAGCGCCACCCATTGAACCCCGACGAAAAGCAATCAATATCCCAGCCATTTCGGAACTGGCTGGGAGAGATTGGCCCTTTTGCAATAGGGCCATTCTCAGTGGGGACTCACACCCCTGGTGCAGAGTGCAGTGGTGGCAGATGTCAGGATCCTATCTTTTGTACATATTGCTTGATGATCACTGATCCAAAGTTCTTACCCACACATACATATCAGATTACATACTTCTTTCTAATTAAGCTCACACAAGGTTCACCCCAGAACACATTAGGTAGATTAAAGTCTCTCATGACTATTACCTCCCCTTTTAATGATGCATCTTGCAATATGGTATTGTCTATTTTCTCATCTTCCCCGGTGGACTATATATAAATTTATTATGAAAAATAACGCTTTTGGTTTCTATTGTCACCCAAAGTGACTCATTAATTTCCACAATAGTCCTTATTAAAGTATATTTTTCTACATTCACATATATTAATACCCCTTCTCCCATTTTATCCCTTATCAATATAGTAATTAGTTTAGGGATTTTAATTTCCTAAACTCATATTCTTCCCTTTACTATTATTTCTTGATATGCCTTTTCTTTTGTTTTCCCCTCTGACTTTAGTTCATGTGGATATCAATTAACTTTAGGGCAGTTAACAGAACATAAAATATTTGTTTGATCCATATAAACATAATGAACTGTTATTTAGAATGGATATCATCAGTTTTGAAGAAGTTAAAATTAATCCATTGTCAATATTATTCTTCTCTATGTATGACAGCAACAGCAGATACAAAAAATAATAATTTTTATCTACGTTACAGATATGTTGATTATATATCAATAAATGTTACCTGTTAATTATAGTTAAAAATTACATTTATTTTCTGTACTAGAGATTTTAAATGGGAATTCTCTAATCCAAATTTTATGTAATACTATCCCTTTATATGTTTTGAAAAGGTTAATTTGTTAATCTCTTTGGTATAAAGTAGCATTGTAGCTTTAAAATTATATATATATATTCATATAATAGTTTATATTGGCAAACTTAGGTTAATTTTTAATCTCTTTGGTATAAAGTAGCATTGTAGCTTTAAAATTATATATTTATATTCATATAATAGTTTATATTGGCAAACTTATTTTTTAATATAAGGCATGATGTTTGTGAACATTCAGATCTTCCTTCTATTGATATAATAGATAGAACACATGCAAGGAATTGTTTTTAGTATAAAAATGTAAATGTGATCATTAAGCTGGTTCCCAGAGTAGTGTAGAAGAATTCAGCAACTGTCCTGCTGTTCCAGCAGAATGTTTAGAAACTGGTAAAGTGTTCTTTCTTCCGTAACATCTCTGTAATGAGGAGAGATTCATTATCTGAAGACTCAGAAAACAAAAAGAAACATGGGTTTTTATCACTGTTTGGAAAGCCGATATTATGTACCAAAGTAAATCCCATGGGACTCTAGTACCCATGGATGCTAGTTAATTGTACCTAGACATTTTTCTTTATCCATTATACTAAAAAGGTACATTCCATACTTTTTCACTGCATGGAATACTTTGCAATATTCATTCACTTTTTAACATTAAAAAAGGCTAACATGACTTTAAATGGAACATGATCTTCAAAATTCTTGTAAAGCTCTATTTTGTACATTATAGATTATATTCTATCTATCTATCTATCTATCTATCTATCTATCTATCTATCTATCTATCTATCTATTATCTATCTATCTATCTATCTATCTATCTATCTATCTATCTATCTATCTATCGAAGAAAACTCACATTGTAAACTGGAATTTTGTAAATTACACTGTAAAAGTTTTATTTTCAAAAATTATTATGGACCTCATGTAGACTTTTGCACATATTTTTTTAAAAGAATGCATTTGAAACACACATAAAAATAAGTGTAGGATGAAAACAAATATGAATAGATTGCCAAACACCCTTTATTTGTGCCTATGAATCTTCACCAAAGGCAACCTTGTGCAACTCAATATTCTTAAAATATTTGAGTAAAAATTGCATTCATTTTGATTTTCAAATATATAAAATACAAATTGTTATTATTTTCTCTCTCCATTTACAAACAGTGCAAGAGGAGTAGTATAAGTAATAGTAGTAGTACTACTATTATTACTTCCTAAATTTATTAGTACTACTAATAAGTTTCCAAAAACCAAGATATTGTAATAAAGGATCAAAATCAATAAATTATAACAAT
>WWET01000007.1:1908113-1919455 GCA_011038615.1 Limnodynastes dumerilii
GAGAGAGAGAGAGAGAAAGAGAGAGAGAGAGAGAGAGAGATAATAGGCCGAACTCAGACTTCCGTTTGGAAACGCGACAGAAATATACGCACACATATAGCAAGGAACACCCACCAAAACCAGTCACTCCGCTTGATAGTCCGTGCTCACGTTGACTTACACCACCATAGACCACCTCTATCTTTCCGTCCGTAAGGCACTTCCGTGCGAATAGTCTATGTCAACTACGTACAAAAAGTTACTACACATGAGCATTTGAAACGTACCTAAAAATAAGCATGGGAGTCGCCGTGAAAACAGAAGTCTGAATACGGCTAAATGTTCTTAGTAGCGCACTAAACCCAACAGAAAGGTAGGAGTAGTTATCTTTTGGGATATGGCCCTATTAAAATAGAACTGTTCTAACAAAAAACAATAATAAGTGCAGCATCCAGCATCAACAATGAGTCTGTGACTGAAACAGACTAGTGAGGCATAGAAATCACTAGGTAAGTTAAAAAAGGGGGCGCTCAGGACAGTGTTAATATGAATTGAAACAAAGGGCAATGTGAATAGTGAGACGCACGGACTTACAAGACAGAAACATGAAACATAGAATAAATGGGATAAAGGGGATAAAAAAGGAAAAAAGAGGCAATCATTGTGCAGTATATTGGAAACCATCTATTATATAGATCTCTCAAATATTATGCGTACCAGACGTAGCCTTTCACAATCGCATATAATAAAGGTCTTTACTCTCGCAGCGTGCTTGTGTCAGTCATATGCAAGAAAAAAACAGATCACCAGACCATAGAGTAGTACGTTAAAAAGATACTTTACTCAATTCAATATAATAAAATCTGTGTACCAGATATGGAAAAGTTAAAAGCATATAGAATTAAAACAGCTCATATCAGCATCTTATCTATGTGTTCTTAGGAACGTCCGTCTCCAGGGGTTACTCGCTCCGGGTGGCGGTAGAAGTATAGTTCATACAGCATGAGTCAGAAGGTCTCAGTCTCAGTGTGGGTATCGTTATCAGGGCCTACGCGTTTCGTCCTGGGGTGTCAATACACCCTTTCAGACTTCCTCTGTGTCCCTGAGATGCTGATATATGTTGTTTTAATTCTATTCTGCTTCTAACTTTTCTATATCTGGTACGCAGATTTTATTATATATGTTTCTGTCTTGTGAGTCCGTGCGTCTCACTGTTCACATTTCCCTCCATTTCAATACATAATAACACTGTCCTGAGCGCCCCCTGGCACTACACAGTCTGGGAACACCCTCTTCCACTGTTCTTCAGTCCAATCCTTATGCTTCATAGACCATGCGTACCTTTTTGCTATGTTTGATAGAAGTGGTTTTCGTACCGAAATCCTACCACTAAGGCCATATTCCTGCAAGCGCCTGGCCACCGTCCTATCAGACACAGGCTGGGAACGACTTTTCCGCAACTCCCTTCCTATTTCCGGAGTGGTCAAACGTCTGTTATGCTTGCTAGTAGACACAATGAAGTTGTCCTCACAAACAGTTGATGTTTTTGTTCAATTTTTTGTAACATTTTGACCGGTTTTTGACTTTCATTCAATAGCCCGACGCACGGCCCCAACGGATACCTTCAACCATTTGTGAATTTGCCGCAAAGAATAACCGTCTTCCCTCAAAACAATGATTTGACCATGTATTTCCACACTTAACTCACAGTACTTTTTGACCATTTTTGACTAACTGGAGCTTTCAGGAAACTTGTTGACAATTTGGAACATAAGAAAGCAGCACAATCAGACGTGGATAATAATTTTGGCTGTAATGTTTGATTATTTCCGATCTCTTAGTGCTCACACCAGGGCCAGATTAACAATGGGACGGATGGAGCTGCAGCTCCAGGTTTTGACGGGAAAAAAAGTTTTCATGTCACAGACTGCCAGAAGCCGTCCTTCAGGCTCCAGCACTCTCACCTGAGATCTGTGCAGGCAGTGTGGTGGCCGCCCCTCCTTTTAGCTCTCTCCATATCGGACTGAGCCTGTCACTCACACTCACAAGCTCCACCCCCAGACTACACTAAAGCCGGGTACTGTGTAAAGTGTTCTATAATAATATATTTTATTTTTATCATACTCAATTCATACACAAATAGCAGAATATACGATAAACAAGTTTATTTTCGATTTCAGGGGGTGTGCCCAGACTTTTGACAAGTATAATATATCCTTTTTGTGGGTGTGTGTGTTTACTTATACACGTTGTCTTGATAGAATGTACCAAATCACAAATCATGTTTTACTATCCTATGACAATAAAATATTATTATTATTATTATTATTATTATTATTATTATTATTAGAAGTAGTAGTAGTAGCAATAGTACTAGTAGTATTATCTTTAGCATTATTTTTTTTTTTTAACTGCTACTATTATTAAATCAACATTTCATATTTATGTCACAATAACAATAATTCTACATTGGCATCAATTTGACGTCTACACTTAGAATAATGGACTCATATACTTGTAAGTAATATATTTTGTTGAATATTAAATTATTAATTATTTTAATAATGTAATAATTTTTTTAGCCATTTTTAATTACATTATATGTTATTCTTTTCTAAATTCCAGTTTTTTATGTTTCATTCAACAAATTCAAAAATATTGTCGAATAGATTGATGATTCATTTTATCTGTGAATTCTGTAAAGCAACACATTTGTTAGAGTTGCAAAAATTCTGATGTAGATTCCTACATGTGTTTATTGTTATCTGTCATTCCCCAGAAATAAGTTCACTTAGAATCAATCAAACAGAAAAAAAGATATGCATCAAATCTAAATACTGTCTGTGCTTCTAGAAAAATGACAAAATGTCTGATAAAACTAAATGCAATTTCCAGCTGATGTTTAAAATTGGTTATCATGACATTTTTGAAAATGTAATACAGAACAAGAAGGCAGGAGTTTTGCAACTTTGGCATCTCAGTATGTTCCAATCAGGTGCATATATGAGACAGAGCTTAGAAGTTTGGGGAAGCATTCTACCCCTACATATCTCATGCATTCACTTTCCACCACGTTTATCTCATCACAAGATTCTGATTTATATTCATAGCATTTTTTACACTTCACAATTTTAATATTTCTTGCCATAGGCATTTTAATATTCCACTTGAGAGATGATGATTCCAGAGGTGAATAACGAAAACAATCTTTTGAAATCTTAACAGCATTTTTTAATTAGCAAATGCAATGCATTTTAAGCAGTCAGTGTACAAAATGTATATTGTTACCTTTCGGGTTCATAAACATTGCATGAAATTTTATTACAGTAATCACTTTGGTGAATTTTAATATTTTAGGATCACTTTTTCGTCTTCTCTCTATTACTTAACTGAACTGACCTTTAAAAAGTCAGACCTTTGTTTACTACACATTTAATAGCATTAATGTGTTTAGCATATGTTTATTTCAATCTTCAGTCTAGTTGTTTTAATAAAGTAAGGTAAAAAAAATACTCTAATTATTAACTGATGATAACAATGATGATGACGATGACAAAGATGATGATTATTATTAGATTATTAAGATTATTAAAATAATAAACCAAATTTTACCTTCAAAATAATTTGCATTTAAATATGCAATAAACGGAATTTTGACAAATTAAAGGGGGTATTATACTAATTTTTTTAAAGGCACTCCTCAATTAAAATGTATCTGTAACACATTTATGGAAAGTAAACCTGCATTTTATTTCTATACATATTACGCACTAGCCACAGCACCAGCTGTCCCACCTTGTTTCTCCTAGGATTATCACCCATTTAGGACTATTCTGGAGAGTCCAGTCCTTGAAACTCGCATCCAATATTTTGGGGACTCAATGTCTGGATATACTATTTTTTAAGTGCAGTTACTTATTTTTATTAAGTATATTCATAGAGTAGACAGAGTGCCTGAGCCACCACATATTTAACAGTGGTGGATCAGGCATTGTGTCTGTATGTCTGAACAGCTCTAGCTCCCAGATCAAAATCATTCACAAAGCCACAGAGGATGGAGTAAGAAGAAAAGGAGAACTAATACAGAGGGAGAGAAACAGGGGAAAATAAAAAATCTAGGTAACTTTGTGTGGTGCACTCATAAATCATATAAAAATATGGCATAATTATTAATATTCATAATTCAAAGACAAAATAGGCTAAATATTTAAATATTGAAGTAAGAAATGTGAAAAAACTAGAATAATCAGTTTATCAGTATTAATGCAAATATATAAGTTCCAATGATCCAATATGTATAATACCTGTAACTATTTTTCTGTTTTTGCCACTGACCAATGATTTAGAATATTTATTATTATTATTATTATTATTATTATTATTATTATTTATATTAATGTTTTTTTTATTTGATTTATAAATGAGTACACCTATTAAAGTGACATTATTTTCTAATCTTTCATGCCTAGAATAATCTGAGAGGGTCTCATAAGGTAGCACTGGCTCCCTCTCTCATAATGGACAATACTATAAATTATTTTGAGAGCTGGAGACATACAGAGACACGAAGAAGAATTAGAGGCTGCTTACGTGTTCTGCACAGCCTCAATCAAGAGTCTAATTGGCTCATTTGAAAGGTTCAGAAATCGTTCAAGAGTCGTTGCAGAGAGGAGCCAGAAGATTATGGAAGAGAAAGAAAGAAAATGGAAGAAAAGTATACTGAAGAGTAAGAAAAGAAGGCAGAAGGTAGGAAGGTAAGCAAAGAAAAATTGTGTGATGAAGGTGACAACAATGTGTGGAAAGGGGCAATGATCTGAGGAAGAGACCCTGTGTGATGATAAAGCGGCCCAGTTTGATGATGCAAGGGCACAATGGGATGATTGAGACCCTCAAAGCAAAGCATATTTTTGCACCTGAGTTAGTGACTTGCTAGTTTGTCATGTGTGGGCACATACAATACAAATTATACACAATGGAGCTGATTCAGAGTTAGGAGTAACAGCACAAAAGGTACAAATCTAGACAAACCTTGTTACAAATACATAACAGCTTTATTTTAAAACTCTATTTTAGAGTTCAGCAACAAAATATCACCTCTTAGCTTATTCCATTTGCACATTCTAAATTTGCATGTTTCTGTAGTTTAACATAGTTGTAGAACCCATTTCCTTTGCTTAGTGGAAGGGTTGGTGTAAGTTTGTTTTAGTTCAGTGCCTCCATCTGAGCCTTCTTTACCAGACAAACCAACATGACCCATTCCATTAGGTACACAATACCTTCCAACTGTCACTCTTGTCTGAATTTTATGAATTAACTGATGTTTGAAAAACATTTTTCTCTTCGTTAAAGGTGGTTACCATAGTAATATATAATTAAAAGCTCAGAAGCAGAGCATTGCGTATCTAATGGAATGGGTCATGTTTGAGGGTTTTCTGGGAAGCCCCATATACCCAACTACAATAACCCATTCCAAGTATGGATTACACACAGAATATAGAATATAAAGACCCTCCAACATGACCCATTCCATTAAGTACAATATACTCTGAACCTGAGCTTACAACTGTTGATTGAAAATTGAGAAGCAGAGTACTTTGTACCTAATGAAATGATGGAGGGTATCATGTTGGAGGGTATGTAAATAAATGTATATTTATTATAGGGGGAGTGACTGGAGAGGGCTGGTTTAATTTAGGGGAATTTATTAAATAGGATAATTGAGGGAATGGAAGGACATAAATCTTGTGTAGCATATGATAACATTCAATATAATAGTTCAAAATGGCATTCACTGTAGATCTACAAAATGGCTGCCACAAAGAAATTCACTGCAGCCTGAGTCTCTTTCAGCATGCACTCTTCCAGCAGTTACTATCTAAACAGCAATAAACAGAAACTGTGCAGCAAATGGTAAGACAACTTTAACTGTAACATGAAGAACACGTTGAACTGATGGTAACCCAGGTTACATGTGCTCTACAGTCTTTTGGCATGGTGTGTGCGACTTGTCTAGGTTTCTTTTGAGTTTAACAATAAAGATGAGGTGTACTTATTGGTCATAGAAGGTGTAACAGCAAGTGCACCACTGGCCTTTCTTGCTAGATGTCCTCTCATCTTGCACACAATTCACTAAGCTCATAGGGCTCTATTTACTTAAGCTTTAAAAAGTTCATTTTTGGAGTTATGAAGTTATAAACTTTTTGCTATTTACAACTGCTGCACCGCCATGGAAATCAACAGTTTCCATGGCCATGCAGTCAAACTTTGTCTGTCCTCGCCAGCCCGTGGTTTTTAACCTGTTCGGCTATTTACTAACCCTCAGAGCGGAGTTTTATATTCTGCTCTGACCGTTAAAATAACGACATCTCAGACTGCTGTTCAAACTTCGATTCCAGCAATAGCTGTTATTAGGGGGAGAAAAATGGGTATATATATATATATATATATGGGTAGACCACAGGAATATATGTAAATACCAATGTCTTAAAAAAATGTCATTAAAAAACAATAAAAAAAATGAGTATTAGTAAATAGCCTGAATGTAGCTCAGAAGTTTGCAGAGAGACAATTCAAACTTGGCCAAGCTATGTTTATACTTTCTTAGTAAATAGAGCCCATAGTCTCCCTCTCAGCACATAAACTGAATTTACTTGACTCTCTTGGGCAGATGGGTCCTTCTGGATTGCGAAAGTGCTCAGTCTCTGAGAGATGACACCAAACCCAGCAGTTAGAATGTTACTGCTTAGAAAAGTGTCTCTTCTCACTCACAGATTCTCCTCTGGTCTCACTACTGCCTCTATAAACTTCTCTCACCACTCTCTCCCTCTCAGACTCTCTTTCCAGTCCATTTCAGTGCTTAAACACAGGGTTGCCGACTCTCCCGGAATATCCATAAGACTCCTGAAATTCAGGCAGTTCTTCCAGTATCCCAAGAGAGCGGACAAATCTCCCGCAGAGGGCTTTAGGAAGATAAATGGCCTCCAGTCTCACCCCCTGCCTGCAACTCTGCTATTCTTAGTGTTACTAGGGGTAGGACGGGACTTGATGAAGCAATTATCATCAAGCCCTGCCCCATCCCTAGTAATACTAAAAAAATGGCATTGACAGCTGGGGGCGTGGCTTCAGAAACAATTAGCATAAATCGCACCATTAAGCCCCACCCCCTTGTAGGCATCTATGGCTCCCATCCGGGATTTCCCAGAGGGAAGCAATGAAACGTTGGTACCCCAGATTTAACACCCCCTCTATAGGCATAAGTAACAGTACAGTGACATAGGGCCTGATCCATACCTACACTCATGAAACGCTCAGCGTACCTATGATGCACTTCCCTCGGTACTCCCCTTGGTTGTACTTAGTTTTGCCTTCTTACGTCCAGCAAACCCTACCCTAACTTTTCTGATCTTAACCGCGGGCGTCCGTAAGCTCAATGCGTAGTTACGACGCTTAGCACGCCCATACTATACGATTTAAATGCCTCGTCCCATCTTTGGTGCGTATTTACAGATTTCGTATGGCAGGCACGCCCCCTCCACCGTATATACAAAGGTGTTATGATCAAGGCTCATACGCTCAGAATTTTGTGTTCTATTACACCTCTTAACACCCTCCTCTAGCCATTCACAACCCTTGATATATTTTAAAGCTGCTGTCCTATCCCCCCTCTCCCTTCTCTGCTCCAAGCTATACATGTTTAGTTCCTCTAGCCTTTCTTGGTATGATTTGTTACAAAGGCCATGGACCATTTTACTTGCTCTTCTTTGCACAGTCTCTAATGTATTTATGTCTTTCTGGTTTATAAAGGGGCATCACTACTTCTCTCTTTCTGCTACTAATTCCTCTCCCTATGCAACCAAGCATCTGACTTGCCTTTCTCATTGCTTTGTTACATTGCTTGGCTACATGAAATAATGAATCCTAGATCCCTTTCCTCCTCAGTGACATGGCAGAGGCTGCATTCCTCGTGTCCATGACAACCTTTGCTGGACACTACAGGTATATAACATTTCTGCAGAAGAATAAACACCAGAAAACTATTATTTTCCTGGAATTTCACAGAACACCTTACACTTGTCAAACACTGTCGCATAAATTTATCAATCAGATTTGTTAAAACTAAAGTTTTAGTAATTTTTCAGAGTTTTAAGCAATTACCTTTTCAAACCATTTCACATAGTCTTAAACAGAGCAAAATGCAATTAATACTTAGAGATTTGCAAAGTAGCTTATATTATTTTCATTAAACTTATGTTCTTTTTTGCTGCGCTTATGAAGATAAAATGGATTATTGTGTGGAAAAAATGAGAAAATGCTTTCTAAGTAATTTAATGGATTTACTACAATGCACTTATTGGTGGATAAAGGATCACAACACTAATGACAGCAAAAGTGCAATGCTTCAATATTTTCAAGAGGAAAGATATACATTTTAAAACAAGACATATACAATAATAAAAAGAACATAGAAGCAGTGATTTGCATAAAAAGACAACTCATTTGTTAACTAACATTCAAAGAAAATACTGTAAATGTTGTTTTAGACCAAGGTCTAGATTTACTAAACTTCGTAAAAGGAAAGATGTTGCCCATAGCAACCAATAGGAAAATGAGAACTAGATTGGTTGCTATGGGTAACATCTACCTTTCTGCAGTTTAGTAAATCTAGCGTCATGCCTACCAAATAGGAGGGAAAAGCAGTTCTTATTCAGTTTGGCACATATAGTGGGACAGGTTTACTGAAAATCTGTCTGTCATACTTAGTACTTATGTCAGTAGCATCCTATGGTATATGGTCCAATATTAAATCACTTATTTGAATAAACTTTACTAGTTACCCTGGGTATGGAGGGTTTCTGTTCCTAAGCATTGGTGTATCTATAATGGGTGCAGAGTGTGCAGTGCACACAGGCCCCTCAGAACAGGGGGCCTTGTGGCATTCATCCTGCAGCCATGGTTGGCAGGGGAAGGGGGACCATTATGCATCTATTTCTTCCCTCTAAGATCTTCCAGGGTGAAGAAATAGCTGCTGAATGAGCCCCCCTTCCCCTGCGGTGGGACTGTCCCTATTTGTGGGCTGAAACGGGGTGGAGCTTACAGCTCAGTTAGACTTCGCCCCTTTTGAGGTCCGCGAATTGGGACAGTCCTGTCTCAGATAAGGGAGGGGGAGCATGTACAAATCCTGTACAACGGCCCCCTCACGTCTTAAAACGCCCCTGCTCTTAAGTTATGTTCATGAGTGGATAGGACCCAGTCCTTACTATACAATTTAGGACGGAAGCCCAGTCCAGAAGCCTGTCCCATTGGATGTACGGAACTAGTTCTATATGTCCATTACTTCTGCATGCACCCGCGGTATTGTGCATACACAGTAGTGACTCCCCGTCAAAGGGTATAAATACGTGTCCAGCAATGACATGAGTCATTAGCTGCTTGGACGCAGAAGAAGAAGAAACATCTGTCGCTGGATGAACAGAAGGACCGTAAGACCGAGGACGCCTATTAAAGTCTAATGAACTGTGAGTATGAATATTTTTTTATTATTATTTTTGATGCCTAAAGTAATGGAAATTATAATTTTAACATACATCGGCAAAGCACATTTATTTTATTTTGCCAAACGGGACACAGATGATTAAAAAGAATTACATTAGTTAAAATTTTACAATTGGACAATGAAAATACTTAATACTTAGTAAATCCACACATTTGGAACCCCAAATTGCACAATGGCTGGCGATTTATAATAGCAGCCAAAAGTCGATTTTAGTAAATTTACCCCTAGGAATCTATTGGGAAAGTGCACTTAGGAGACTGAGCTAACCAGCACAGAAATCATTCATGTTTCCAATGCAATGGCCTTGAATAGTGAAGAGAAGACAAAAAGGGTAAATATGAAGCAAGGTGCAGTCTACCTAGAATTTAAACTCTCTATTAATAAGGTAAATGAACCTAGTATACAGTTTATCTACATTTCGTTTAAAATCTTAATTCCAGCAGATAAACATATTACTTAACAGTCTTACTATTAAATATTCTTGGATATATTTAGAAGATATTTGAGTGGAGAGTGGACTTATATGGTTTTATTTACTTTTTTCCTGTATTTTGTAGCTCTGTTCAGTATTGATATATTCCTAAGGAGTATTTACTCTTGAATAAATGTGTGCAGAGCCATAGTTCATTGATTCTGTCCTGCATAATAGAGATTGCTTACTGAATTGAGCTGCAAATTGTGTTTATTGGCATTTTAAGGAGTGCATTGCTTGCAGATCACAATTATGATGCTGGGAGAAAAACAAACAAATGTTGAAGATAGTTTCTTGGAATCCATGTCTAAGCAAAGCTTCATCTCTCGGGCATCCTTAACAAAATGACCGACCTTTTGCTACAAGATCACTTGTATTATTTCCCTCAAGACTAGTTCTCACTTATTAAACTGATTGCTTGGACCTCTCTGATTGCAAATTCACCCGTTCAAACAAATGTGTTAAGACTACTTTTAGACTTAATCATTTTTGGGGGATTGTGAAAATCAGCATCATATAAAATTGCATTTGATTGATTGGTTTAGCTCTGATCTTTCAGAAAATGAATGAACCTTCACCTTTTTTAGCTGCCAATGTCTGATTAGTTTGATTGTTTACACTGGATAGATAGATAGATGGATAGATAGAGCTAATTCAGGGCATATGCTTTTTTGGTACTTATCCATAGAAGCCATCAATATGTGTAGGTAGAGTGCTTTATATTAATTTTGGATTTCCCTTCTGGGAAGCTATTGGAGAGGTCACTTATGTATCCTTGAGGAAAGTTTCAAAATACATCATAAAGAATAAAAATGTATTCATATTGCAACTTAAATGTTTGCATGCCACTGTATGGCTGTAAACACTGAGGCAGTTCCAATGTCCCATCGAACATAACTCCAGTCAACAAATTTCCAATGCTCTATAGTCTAATAAAATTGGGCTGGATCCAGTTTTTTCTACAGGTCTGGGGAGGCTACACTCCTGGATCTTATGGATATAGGATTTGAAGAAGCTTCCTGAACACTTCTGCGCCATCCTCACTTTAAATGGGGATAGTGAGAAAGAGTGGAAAGTATGGAAGGCCCTTAGCATGCCCTCACTGTACTACAACCATTCTTTCCCCCTCCCACATAACGGAAGCATTTTCTACTTCCAACGCCGTCCAACCCTTCCATCAAAAATGGTCCCAGGTTCGATCCATGTATTCATGTGTATTCTGTTAGCAAAAGGCAGATGTTTTCCAATCCTTGTCATCGAAAAATGCCCCCTTTTCATAAGCCTTGAAATGGAACAGTTTGCCACTCACAATCAGAAACCATTGAAGTTCTTGACATA
>WWET01000007.1:1935571-1948027 GCA_011038615.1 Limnodynastes dumerilii
ATTTTTATATATATTTTTTTTTAACATTTAACACATAAGTTTATTCTAGCAGTCTCCCCATACATTCCCCCCTTATCCTCCCCCTAATAACAGCTATTAGGGGGAGGAAAAAAGAGGTATATGAGGACTGCTGGGTTACTTACTCTTAGCGCCAGCCTGAGCTGGTGTTAGTTTTATGCAGGGAGCAGAGTGTAAAAACTCAGCTCCGAGGCTTTGTAAATATAACAAAGCGCTGGCGCACACTGAAAAGAACAGGCCGATGGAGACACTTGATATTTACATGGAATCTGCTATTTTCCATGGCAATCTATTGTTTTTAAATAACAAAAACTTCATTTTTATGTGATAATTATTGCATGAAAATGATCTTTGTTAATAGACCCCTTAGTGTTGAGCTACAAAATATCAACTCTTCTTTCTTTCTTTCTTTCTTTCTGTTTTAAATGGCAATTTGCTTCCCCTGCAAAACAAAACAAAATGGTTTTATAAAGGTGCAAATTTCCTCCGTTTATTGCTGTTTACTCCCAACTGTAGACCATTCACAACATTGGATCGGGTAAAATGTTAGCACCTATTATTGCAAATGAACTAAGTTGTGGAAAAGGGGAGATGGAATAAAAAAATACAACAATAACTTACCTTTTTTAGGCCTGCTAAGAGTTAAAACTAATGAGATGTAATTATATATAATAATTATTTTACCTGTAATTATATTACAATTGCAAGAAAGGTACAAGAGGAAACTAAACTATATTTAGCAGTTCTCTGGAAGCTTGAATGGAGACTGAATTATGAAAATAAAAAAACATATATATTCCAAAACCTCATATTTATTCATTCTAGTATAAAAAGATCATGTAAATAAATATATGCATGTATATCTCAAATGTGACTTTATGTGACCTGATGGTTTTTAATAATGCAGAGGTCATATGTAATAATCAAGTTTAAATTCTGACTGATTCCACATGCAGAGAAACTGCATATGCTGCGCAAATATGGTCAAAATATGTGTCTAAATGAAAAGGTTATGCTAAAAGTATTATGGAAGGATGGTGCCAAATCTAAATATAATAGTCAATGCAAACTAGATTGGAAAACAGCACTTAGTATTGATTGACTGAAGATAAAGGATAACATTAACTTGCATTTATCCTTAAAATAATAGCAAAAAGTATGTAAAATATAAAGTTATATCCAGACTTTCAAATTTTCCTCATCTTCCTTGTGCTTCAGTCAGATTTCAAATTAATTTCCATATTGTACATTCAGACTTAACACTTTTGACTGGGGCCTAGACTTTGCATGTAGGCATTCCCACTTTAGTAATCTGAAGAATGTGGGTCTCTGTTGCGAAAGATTCTATTGCAAAAGGGCCGTTCTCTCGCAGTCAATTCCGAACTGGATGGGAAAACAGTTGCTTCTGCCTCAAAGTGACATAGCAATCCATCCCTGGAGTACCGAGCACGGTGCTCTGAAAGGTGAGAAAGCATTCTATCCTCAACCCTCTCCCTAATCCTTACCATAACCCTCCCCTTCTATTACCCTAACCCTTCCCTGCAGCCGAACCCTAACCCTCCCTTCCCCAGAGCCTAACCCTAACCCTCCCCCTAAGTATAAAAGTCCCTGGTGGTCCGACGGGCGGCACTTCTGAAAGGAATGGGTGAGTATGCCGATTGCATACTCACCAATTCATAAAAAAAAAAACTAAAATCATTTGTAGTAGAGACAGTCGATAAGAAACTTTCAGCTGTCTCTACTTCGCAATGACAGCCATCAATGCGGGGACTCCCTCCACTCCTGGCTGTGGGACATTTATCTGTGCATGTGATTGCAAGGTGAACACACAAATATTGGGGTAGATCCAGACCAATGTACGTCAGTGAATTTAAGCAAGTCATTTGCATAAATTCACTGACAGGGAACATCTGCGCATGTGCGTGGAAGATGTTCCCTTAGCGTAAGTACTATCGTATGTAACTAAGTTATGTACGACAGTACTTATGGGGAAGGGGAACATCTTACGATGGCTCAATCCCTGCCATATAGGTGATGATAGCAATTTAAATGAAGTCTACGGGGCGGGGGAAGCAGACCTAGTTGTGATATTTAAGGTAGAAATCTGGACACGTAAGTGTCCAGATTTACTACCAAGAGCGAGGAGTGCAGGGGCATGCACTACCCGCTAAGCGATCATACTTACAGACCCTCGTACGCATGTTATGCGTGCGCTGGTCTGGATCTGCCCGATTGTTGCTATATAGGGCAAGATCCAGACTTACTATGCAACTGCGATTGGAGCTCTGAGCGCAGCATCAGTGAGGATCAGTTGCTGATTCTTCGCTGGATCCAGCGTTCCATATGGGATAGGAGAAGTCATTCCCCTTGCTTGTTGTGGCTTATAATACAGTTTCCTTACTGACCACACTTATAATGTTAACAACACAGAAATTTACAAAAAGCGCTTAGAATGCCCTCACTGTATTATCTACATACTACTTCCTTCCCACATTGTGGATGCGCCTTTGCTCCCAACCCATGATGTCCCATTTTCCGAAATGGTTTCAGGATGGTAATGCATCCGTCCTGGTAATGCAGTGCTTGTGCTTGCTCGGCTTACCAAAAGCAGGTGCTTTCCGGTCCTGGCAATTGAAAAATATCACCTTTTGGAAAGTCTGGTTTTGGTCTGCAGTTTGGATAGTGTGACTTATTACTGCATCTGGCCCATAATGTTAAAATGAACACATAAAATCAAATAAATTATTTAAATATAGAATAAATTAATATTGTCCTAGAGCAAGGACTGCGGCATTTAAATCTCCAAAATGTAATCTTCTCACAGATTACTAATTTCCTAGATATCTTTTTTATTCTTTTTCCACCTGTAGAAATACACTGGGAATTTCTATTTCCTTTCCTGTGATCTCCCTGGCTTCACTGCTGTATAACTGAATTACACTTCTAATGACTACCAGCAGGTATTTCAGGTAAGTGAAAAATGATCAAAAGTGAAATGTTTTTGATAATATTCTATGACATTAACAACTCCTGTGCCTTGTAACTATAAAGAATTATATATAAGGCATTTTGAAATATAGGTTAGAACACCCTTTTCACATGCTGCTGTAGATATCTATTTGTGTGGTGACTGTAGGAAATCAAGACGGTAAATTAGTAATGAAAATGTTCTTAGAAATCAGTTTGAGTTTATGCCATATAAAACACTATTAGAAAGGATTCCATCACAATGTGTTTGCTTGGGGCCCCCTTCGACCATTTGGCAGAACAGCTGCTGCTTAGTTGTTTATAAACAGTGCTCAATACTGAGGGATGACAAACTTAGGCTTAGGCTCCTCAGGCTTGCATTGGGACAATGGGCCTGATCCAGACCTACGCTGGTGTGCGTAGTGTATTATCGCCAAATGTACCACCGATGCACGGCAATAGGTACTGCCCTTCTCGTACGTAGCTTAGCATCCCTACCCTAACTTTTGTGTTCGTTCCCGCGGCCTTCCGTACGTTCACTGCGTATAAACGACGCTTAGCACGCCCATACTGTACAATTTAAATGGCTACCCCCGCCTACATTCCTTAACTCCAGCGTCCGTACTAACTTTGTACTATAAACACGCCCCGTCGTCGGAAAAAACGCAAACAATACGGACGCCAGAATCGCTGCAACGAAAAGGTCTTTGGTACGACCGGAAGTTGGGCCTGATCCAGACCTACGCCCGCGAGGGTAGCGTATGTTCGCCCGGGCGTATAAACTTTCACGCCCATGACACTCCCATTGATTGTACTGACTTACGGCGGCTGAACCCTACCCTAACTTTTTCAAACGTCCGTGCGAATTTTCCGATACGCTGGTCGTACGGGGCTTAGCACGCCCATACTGTACAATTTAAATGGCTATCCCCGCCTCTGTGTAGTAACTCGAGCGTCCGGACTATGTCGTACAAAACGCACGCCCCTTGGGCGAAAAACACGCTGAAAATACGCTGAAAATACGCTCGCTGTACGCTGATGTCCTTCAGACGACCGGAAGTTGTCATACTGCACATGCGCAGTGCATTTTTTCTCCCGTTTTTATGCTCCCGACGATCGCTTGCGGTTGTAGGTCTGGATCAGGCCCGTTGTCACTATGCGCATACGCAGTGCGTTTTTACTGCCATTTTTACATTTACGATCAGCGTTAGCTGGCATGTAAGTTCAAGCACTTAACTAGGTCTGGATCAGGCCCAATGGCTCTAATCAGAGCTGTCTGTCTCTCAGCCTGCCACTAGGGGCAACAGCATTAAGCCACTCATAACAGTTGTGAGGCGATTGTGGATGAGCGGGTAATTCCATGACTGCCTTACACCCACTGCTACTACTCCCTGGCATCTTCAAATTAAGACACAGAGCCGTTGCCACTGCTACAGTACATCATTAGTTTGCTGTGACTCTGTGTATGATGTTTCCAGGGGTCAGCTGTTCTGGCCAACCCCTGTTGTTACTTCTCTCTGGCAACATCATACACACATGCAGCACACTATGACATGCCACAACTATGTAGTGAAGTTTGGCAAGGGTCCGGCAGGCAGGGTCACCCATTGTGCACATGGACGGAGGTCTCGGTTCAGAAGTCCTAAGGGCGGTATATTATATAGTGCATTTGTAACATTAAAATGACTTTTTTTTTTTTTTTTTAATATGTTTACTCTGCACAAATATATTATACAAAAGTAGTGCCCTCAATTTACCAGTATGTGTCTTAGTTAATGAACCTCTTATCATTATGCCCCACAGTTCGTGCCTGCCATTTCACATTATGCCACACAGTTAGGCTGGGTACACACATCTTACCATTGTATACTGTCCTAATATACCAGATCAATGATGGACAAATACTTTTTGCAATTGTGTACTGAGTCTATTAGGATATCTTTGGACAGTACACACTGGTAAGATATCTGGCGAAACGATCTTTTTTGTGTGATTGGAAAGATTATCTGCTGAAAATCCCAGTGTGTATTCTGCTGTAGTGTCACCAAACACCATATTAAATCAAGTGATTTGAAAAGTCTGTATGTAACTGACAATAAACATAAATACAAAATATAGGTACATTTACACAATTATGTAACTTATCTGGAGGTGACATTAACTTATAAAATGTATAGTCAAAAGAAATAAATACACTTGGTCAAAAATAATTCTAACAATAACTAAATAAATGCTGGGTGGAATCTCAAAAAATGTATTTTAGCATGAACAGTCGTCATATGAAATCATACAAATATGTGTTTAAGTAATGAACTTCATTGAATTATCATCATGCAATTATTCAGTATTCAGTCATTAAGTTTATAGTTGTTGTTTTTTTTTATGCTTCACTCAAGGAAAGAACAAAAATCATTAGTTCTTATTTACTCAGATCATAAACCGGTTTAATGATAAAACTTTTTTAGTCTATTCTAGTCCGAGAGGCCGACACAGAGTTTGGTCTGGATTCAGATCTCAGCAATCCCTGCAGTATTCAGCTTTCGGTGCATGCAAAGGGAGACCACTACCATCGCCTGCACAGACTTATGAACCATGGACCCTGCCTTAATATTTCTACATCCACCTAAAAGTTTAGATAGTATACAAAGGTTAAAACACGCCCTTACTGTACTATTTACATAGATTTGGCACATAGGGCCAGATACAGACTTTCGTTCCCTTTACGTTGCAACGCATAGCGTATTTACACTATCGTAATACTCTTTGCACTCCCCTAGGCACTCCCCTCGCTCGTACGTATTTTTGCCATTTTAAGCTTTCTTAAACCCTACCTTAACTTTTCAAAGCGTAACTAATGTCGGCCATAATGGCTGCACGTACTTACGCGCCTAAGCACGCCCATACTGTACAATTTAAATGGCTCACCCCCACCTCCGAAACAGAATTACGGGTGTCCGTAGTTACGCTGTTGATACTAGGCTGGAACGTACATTCAGAGTTACGGGTAGTAACATCTGCCGCACGCATGCGCTGTACATACAAAATAGCGTTTTTACGTCACCGGCTAGCGTAAATACACTAGCGTACTTAGTTCTGGATATACCGCATAGAATTGAAATACTGCATAGATTAATGTTCAATCTGTAAATTAGAGTTGAGCTAGGAAACTTCTTTCTAAAGTGGGCTAATTATTATTAGAAGATAAATGTGTATTTATATGCGATTAGCATGGCTATGTTTTAAGCTTATAATCTTAGGAACAGATCCAGACTTACTTTTTGCTCACAGTGCATGCATGAGTGCCGCATTCTCAGGATGGATCTGGGTCGACTAGATCCAAAGTTCTATCCTGGGACAGTTTCTGGGGGCAGGGCATTACAGGGCAGGAAGCAGAATGAGCATTTGTTATGTGGGAGGAGGGAAGTATGTAGATAGCTCTAGCACTATTTTCTCATTAAAGGACCTTCCAGAGGACTGGTATTCATTTTTCAATGTTTCAACTGGGTAGCTGTTAATTAATCTACAAACGTTCTCTGGGTCATAATTATTCATTTGTGGTGTTTCATGGAAATAGTGGTACTACAATTAACTATGAACCCTGGGGTCATTACAATTAAAAAAATGATTTAAAATGGCATGATTAATGTAAATGATAGGTAAAATCACTATTGTTGTTGTCAAAATGGACACTTGGGATCTATTTCCTCAATATCATTGGGGCTTTGTAAGATATGTGTCTGTTTTCTGGGGTTTCTGGATTATTAGCTTTAATGATGACCTTGGGACTGTTATGATCATTTTTAATGTCCTCTTGGGGCCTTTATTATTTATTAAATATAACATCTAGTGGCATAACTATTAATCAGGTTTACTGTTATATATTGTAATCTGAATGTAATATACAGTCACTATTTTTACATTGAGACTAATTACTGAGATACTATTGTTACGTTAAACATAATTGGTGGGGGGGGGGGATTTTGGAGTTGACGCCTGTCAAGCATCACGCTCAACAACGGTCATGAACACAGACCACAACTGACCAGAGGCCGCTGGCAAGTAGCAGATGCAGAGACAAATGAAAAAGATCTTTTATATTCTCTTAGACGATGGCTGGGGCATTGCACAACACCAAGTATGATTAGATATTCATAGCGCCCATCCCTGGTGTTAAAATCCATCTTCCATTCATCACTCTCCCGGATACAAATAAGATTGTATGCATCTCAAATGTAACTTGGTGAAGACTGTTGCTCCCTTGACCCTGTCAAAGAGCTCTGTGATAAGATGCTAGCAGTTCTTCACTGTGATGATACTCTTACCCCTGTAATCAATATATGAACATACCTCTCCTGTTTTCTTGTTAACAAAAAGAAACCAACACCAGCTGGAGAATTTCAAGATGAGACCATTCACAAGAAAGATGAGAGATTCACAAGAAACAGTTCTCATGACAACTAGTGCGCCATGGGCCAGATCTAGACTTAAGGTAATTTTACGTACGCATGAGCACTACTAAGGATAATGCACTCGACCTGGTACTCCCTTCTCCCCTCTCACTTACGTAACTTAGCTGACCTGATGTGTTCATAACTTTTCCTTGTGTATTTCTGTGCGTACATAATGCATTGTATGCAAGTGCCTAACACAGCACAAACTGTACAATATAAATGCCTCCCTCCGACAAATAAAAAGTAGCTATTCAATAGAAGGTACATTGGCACTATCATGGTGTATGTATTTATGTATATATATATATATATATATATATTGTAAAAACAAATAATAACGTATATATATATATATTTCGTTTTGACTGCTGACAGAGCTTGTACACTTCATTAATTCTCCTCCTTGCCCTGATGACAGACTCTCTTCCGAAACGGCTGTTGGTAGTGAGTGAAAATATGCCTATTGCCCTGAGTGTTGCTTTTGGACTTTACATTAACTTTGTCTTTTTATTACATTGAATACAACCTCAGATTCTGATTATTCTATTGTGGAATGTTCATGATGTTTATTAGTTCAGTCTGTTTTTAATGCACTATTGCACTTTTTTGTAGGAGATGCTACGATTCCCCTTGGAATATATGAAGTAACAAGAATAAAGAAAAAGCGCTAGGAGATTATATATACCTCGCAAATTAATTAAATTTCTGAATATATGAAGTATATACATCAATAAAACATTTGGTTATTTTTCTGGCATCTGGAGTGCTGGCTTGTATATTGCTATTGCTATATATATTTTTGTGTGCATATATATATATATATATATATATAGTGCCAATGTACCTTCTATTGAATAGCTACTTTTTATTTGTTTTTCTTTGCATCTACCAAATGAAGTACCACCCAGTGGGGCATATGCAGTTTTATGTTTTACAGGTCTTCTCCCACAGCCACTTTGGCCTTTGTGCAACTTTGTGAATTTGAACACCCAATCCCTAAATTTTGATCCTGGATATAGCCTGCTAAAGAAATATTTAATAATTTAATGCCTGAATAGCAGCTGAATGATGCTTCTATGCTCTGGGATTGCTGTACATTATGTATAAATCATTTAAACTGCTGTTTTCATAGTGTTACATTTAAAATAAAAACCCCATTCCAAACATAGGAAACTGGCAGAGGCTGTGGCAATACAACCTGCAGCCTTGCATATATGTCATTTTCTTGCACAAAAACTCTTACAAGGCTTCAATGTGGTGCAGAGGTGTACTAACCTTCTCATTTGAAAAAGCATAAATATTTAATAATTTAATGCCAGAACAGAAGCTGAATGATGCTACTATGCTCTGGGATTGCTATATATATCTCACACAATACACTAAACTGGAAGGACCTTTTGGAGGAAGGGTAAATGAGGTGGGGGCTGGTGAGGGTGAAAGTTCTTTATATGAGATTATAGGGTTTTTGGGGATCTCAATACTAATTTGACTATTGAGAGAGAGCAAAAAAACTCTTGCCAGTCCCAGCACATATATCCTGCATATTCAACCTTTCATTTTATTTATTAAAAAAAAGAATTGTTTTTTCATGTTAAATCTTAATTAATAAGTTCATGTGTCCTTGTGTTAGATAAGAATGGTTCTTAAATACTATATGGTTGGAAGAAATCATTTTGACTTGATAATTCTGATAAAAGTAGATTCTATTAGATTTGTTTTGCAAGCTATATAAATAAACTTTAGTGATGGCAGTGACAAGTAATGAGTAGTGTCTGAGGCACACAGGAGTAATTAGTCAATGTAGGACAGACCAGGTGGTTGTTTTCGGTTAACCCTTTGTCAATCATAAGTCACGCAGCCTCAGGTGAGGTCAGGGCCGTGATAGGCTCATTAAATAAAATCAGTGTTTAGCTAAATCCCTTTAAAAAATAATCATTATGTTCTGTCTGTGCCCATATGCAGCTAAATATTTTCAATATCTGACATGATTACACAATACAGAAATAAAATAATTAATCAACCGACTAATTAAATAAATTCAATTAACCCAGTGAAGACTGTCTAAACTATTATTTTCACATGCCATAATTTACCAGAAAGGAAATATTTTCAAAGAAATACAAAGCAGACGCAGACAGAGTGTTACACTGCAATTACTTTTAAGGGATTGAAAAAGGCATAGAGACTTCAATGCCATGCATGTGCATTTACATTTATTTTCTCAAAGGGATATTGTATGTGATGAAAGCATAATGTGTGAAGAAACACAAATCATTGCTCTGCAGGAGATATTGAAGTTTTTGTTCTTAATTTACAGGAAATGCCCATGTGAACGTATATCACTGTGCTTTCCAGTACAATTTCTCTGCTACCAATAGGTGTAGGAAACATGACAGATTAGAAAAACATCAGACTATTACATCTGAAAAATTAGAATATCCTTTGAGTTTTATTCTTTCATATAAAACAGATTCAATGGAAATAATAGCTACTCCACCGTCCATTATTCTTGATAATAATCATATTTAATCTGTCCAAGCTCACATTACACCGTGTAGGGTCACTTAATGAGCTATTTATATTCTGAGCATTGTGGAAGTATATCTTTTCTATTCATTCAAAAGTACTGAACAGTACCAAGAAAATAATGGATGGTATAATTTGAGTGTATCCAAATTTGTACTTAATGGCTATATTGGCACATTTGGAATAATTTTCAAAAGAAGGTCAGCTCTATATTATTCTTAATATAAAATGTGAAAAAAGACACATGTGTGTTTTTACACAATAAAGGTACAGGTGACAATGTTCAGTTAGATTAGTCTTTTCTGGTCCATTAGCATTTACATTGTATGAAAACTATTTTCTGTACAATTATATTTTGTGCAATAAATGTGCAGATGTGTGAATGTTTTATTATAAAAGCTATTCATATTTGATGTGCTTACATAAGAAATAGGTTGTAACCCACATCACCCTGTCCTTGTCCACTCTAAAAATTCATATGTAGGAGCATACTTACTGCATACTTAGAGATTGGAGGAGAAACTAGAACCAAGGACTATACACTATATATAAGAAAATAATCATATAATCTTAGGGGGAATTTGGATTATAAAATGCATCACCAAAATCAAAAATTTTCTAACATTCCAAGGGCCAGATTTACTAAGATGCGGGTTTGCAAACCCGCAGCTTACTAAATCTGGCATTGGGTTTTGCCTTCAAGAATATTACCCTTTTAAATCTAAGGGCTGATCTAGAGTTGAACATCCATTTGTTTTTCATATGGAAGTGCAGCCTTAAAGAGCACTGGGCACATTCAGAACAGGAGCCAAAAAGCAAGATAGGCGCACTGCTGGCCATCCACCTGTGTACGCATCCAACTAGACTGTGCTAGTGGATCAACTCATTCCATGATATTTAAATACGAAAAGGGGTGTTTTTCTCATTTAAATAGGCACAGTAGCAGAGAAAGGTGAAAATGACCATTGATCTTAATAAAAAAAGTGTTTTTTTTTTATTAAATTGGTTGACTAAATAATGATTAAAATATTTTATCTTTTACATTTTTTAAAATTGATTTTTAAATGATTTATTTTTTAACGCAGCATAGCAGTGGAATAACGCTTCTATGCTCTAGCATTAATATACAGAATCAACAAAATATTGAATTGAGCATTGGAAACTGACAGAGGCTGCGGCTTTACATGGCGCAGCCTCTGCCCGGGTGTGGGTCTCCGCTGAAAATGGTCCTATTATGAAACAGCCGTTCTCTCGCAGCCAGATCCGAACTGACTGGAAAACCGATTGCTTTCGCCTCGACGAGGCAAGTACAAAATTTAGCCCCAACCCTCTACTTAATTCTTAGCCCAACCATCCACTTTCATGACCCTAACCCTCCCTTCCCTGCATCCTGACCCTAACACTCTATTTCCTGCAGCCTGACCCTAAACCATCCCCTTCCATGGCCCTAACCCTCCATTCCCCAGAGTCCAACCCTAACCCTCCCCCAAACCCTAAAAGTCCCCGGAGAGGTTACACACCTTTCCAGTGGTGTCTGCAGCGTGGCAGTGAGTGCATAGGCGTATCTGTCATGGGTGCAGGGTGTGCAGTGCACACGGGCCCCTCAGAACAGGGGGCCCTGTGGCATGCATCCTGCACCCTTGGCAGGGGAAGTGGGGCCATTAAGCATCTATTTCTTTCCTCCAAGGAAGGAGGGAAGAAATAGATGCCAAATTAGTCCAACTGCCCCTGTGGTGGGACTGTCCCAATGCACGGGCCGAAAAGGGGTGGATCTTAATGGTGCTGTAAGCCCCTCTCCTTTTCAGCCCGCAAATCGGGACAGTCCTGTCTTGGGTAAGAGAAGGGGGGGGCATGTGCAAATCCTGCACAAGGGCACCCTCACTTCTTAAAACGCCCCTGAGTGGGTGCCTTGGATCCGGCGGGCGGCGCTTCTGAAAAGGAATGGGTAAGTATGCCTATCGGCATACTCGCCCATTCTGAATAAAAAAATAAAAAATGGCTGCCTATTCGAAATAGAACTGTCTCTACTTCTAAAATACAGCTTCGACTGTATGGGTGGGTCAATTACCTTCATCCCATCTATAGTTGCATGTTTCTCTAGAAACACGCAACTCTGGATAAGCATAAGGACTAAACTCTATTGGGTATATTTGTCCAATGGAATTTGGAAATGAATGTCTTCTATGTTTTTTGGCTAGATTTGTTTCTTTAATGCTACTTAAACTAAAGTTTCTGAACAAAAAAAATATTATTTTTGTCTGACCTATCATTTATAATACATTTTTATTTTATTTTGACCAAAACAGAAATAAATTCTATTATATTCTGAAGGTACACTATTGCAATGCCTTTGGCCTGGGGCATTCTAACTAATTTTTACAGTTTTTTTCTCAATTTCTAAAAAGGGGTTGATATTTAGATCTTTTTATTTAATTAATGGACACATTTTGGGGACTTTTTTTATATTTAAAATTTTGGTAAAGGGGATTTATAT
>WWET01000007.1:1970323-1980407 GCA_011038615.1 Limnodynastes dumerilii
TCTCCAATACACCCTATTAAAGTAGAATTTAACCCTTCCCTAACATACAATAATACTCCTCCCCCAATTTTTCCTACTCTATCCTTTCTAAATAAATTATAACCCGGTATAGCTATGTCCCAGTCATGATTTTCATTGCACCATGATTCTGTGATTCCCACAATATCTATATTATCCCTTGCCATTATGGCGATTAATTCAGGGATTTTATTTCCCAAGCTCCTAGAATTTGCACACATTGCTCTGAGAGCTTGCATTATGAATCTCCTATTTATCAGTTTACTATTATTGCTAGATATGTTTATATTGCTTTTTATATTTTCTTTTCTATTTGTTGTTGTGGCTATATGATTATTATTATTATTATTATTATTATTATTATTATTTGACCAGACTTCATGTGTGCACCTTATAATCTCCAGTCTCCATGTGTGCCCCATATAATGTCCAGCCTCAATGTCTGCCTCATTTAATATCCAGCCTCCATGGGTGCCCCTTATAATGTCCAGCCTCCATGTCTGCCCATTATAATGTCCAGCCTCCATGTTTGCCCCTTATGTCCAGCCTCCATTGTCTGCCCCTTTAAATGTCCAGCCTCCATTATCTGCTCCTTATGTCTAGCCTCGAATATCTGCTCCTTACGTCCTGCCTCCATTATCTGCCCCTTATGTCCTGCCTCCATTATCTGCCCCTTATGTCCAACCTCCATTGTCTGCCCTTATATCCAGCCTCCATTGTCTGACCCTTATTTCCAGCCTTTGGTACTTACCTTTGATGTCTTCTCTTTTCCTCCACCGCGCTCCCTCTCTCTGCTGCTGCCTCTCTCAGTCTGTGGTGCAGTAGTGGTAATACAGGGCTCCTACGGTTCCTCTTAACAGTTCATTCAGGAAGGAATGGAAGTCGTCATACATGTAGTCAATCATAATGAGCCACTTTCAGAGGGCTGCAGGGTCAGTAGGACTAAGATTTAACCATCCCCCAAAATCCACAAATGCTCTTACAACCTTTCTTCAATCTCAGTCAGCACATTGATAACCAGAGGATCTGAGGTGGATATCATTTATGCCATCTACGTAGCAGATCGGTACGTAGATAGCGTAGGTGACCGCACGCAATAATTTATGTTCAAAGAGGCAGCGTTATGCCGCCTCGGGGAGTTTTTAGGAAGAAGTGGGAGGGGGGAGGTATTTAGATTGGCTGGGGAGGGCAGGTGGGAGGTGGGGAGAGGCGATGTCTGCATGGAGTAAGTAAGTGCACTCGTAAGTGCCATAAGATATCTAAAACCGGGGGGGGGGGGGGGGGGGGGGGGCCCTTATTATTATGTTCAGGTTGTTGGCTGGAAGAGTGAGTTAGGTGCGCATCTGCCTGCACCTAACTCACTCTTATCTGTGAATCAGGACCATTATGTCCAAATTGCCTACACAAAGAAAAAACAAAAGCAGTCAGTTCAGGAAACAAAGACATCAGAGCCTCTGCTAAGTGGGGAAACAAGTTGCCATATTCCTTCCAGTGAGGCCACTTTGTGTTCACTGAAAATGTATCTTTACAGTCCAGTGGCAAATTAATGGTTGGGTATAAAGCATCCATACTTATAGGTATGTTGCTTGTTTCCACCCACAACTCTCTCTCTCTGAAGAGATAGAAGACAGAGATAGATACTGAACTCCATCAGCAGCCAGAGCATTTTCCACTAAGCTATCGGCAGATGCTAATGACTCAGTCCTATGTAATTATAACCCACCTAGCAATCTGTATCAACAACTAGTGAACTGTCCCAGAACAAGTCTCAACAAGCTGGATTGATGTGTGTTTGTTTTTCAGAATATAGCCATTTAACCACCATGGACAGGATCCTGAATTAAGTACAAACAGCGCTCGTGTCTTCAGCAGAGAGGAACTTAGGCATAGAGTGTTTCTATATTCTGTTCATGTAAGGGTACTGCACTTCCTTTGCATGTATGGAACTTATGTGCTGTACGCATGGAGGTTCATCACACTCCACTATCAGAATGGATTACTGTGTAATTCACAATTGTTAATAGTGCATTCTGCCATTTTTCATGCATGGCAGTTCTGAATGTGTAAATGGCCCATTGTACTCAATTCTGGATCTGGTCCCAAATCTCCAAAATACCCTGGGCCAGACTGCTGGAAAACACATTGTCTCAGGAACCAATGAGATTTATTGAAGGGACAACACAGACATACAGGATATATGGATAAGAGGATGGTACACAGGAATATGCAGGAAATGCTGGAGCAGGCAGAATGATACTAGGAATATGCAAGTGATGAACTAAGTACACAGATCTGACAAGAAACACAGGGAAACATTACATGAATACCAGAGTCCTGTGAAATGTAGGGGTGAAGCAGAAGCACTGGGGTCGTTGGGGAATGCTGCTGAATAAGTGGATACTGGAGCAGATATTAGGACTGAGGTGTCTAGGGAAAAAAAACAAGACAAGGGGAATAGCCAGAAACCACTGGAGACATGAGGATAAACACAGAGACAGCTCAGAGATAAACCCAGGGACCTCACAGAGAAAAGGTATCTGGAACACAAGCACAAAGCAAAAATAACTTCAATAAACCAGCAAAGGAGTGTCTGAGTTTCTGCTTTAAATGCAGGCTAAGCAAGTGGGTGAGATTCCAGGTAACGAGCTGTAATCAAATGATTTAGACACAGGCCAGAACAGAAGCCCCTCTGGTGGAATACAATACTGCAATGATGAAACTAGGGAGGGAGCACGTATGGCCTCTAGAGGAGGATACAGGTCATAACAGGGGTTGATTGTTACAAGCATTCTGCTCTGAAGCTCTGACAGTCTGACAGGTTCCAAAGAGAATCAATCACAAATAGCAGCTTTAATTTTGTCTAGCTTTGAGCCTTCTCTGTTGACAACAAAGGAGCCAGCTGGATAGCCCAATGTTCTTGGCTAGAGCTGCTGCAACACATTCAAAAATAGTAAAAAAAGAATCAAAAGCAGTATTCACACCAGTACGGAGTCTCCTTACTTCCTCTTACTCTTACTTCCTCTTAATGAGTTGCTCTATTCTCCTTAAACAGCAGAATTTTTCCACCTGTGCTTGCTGCATCACTTCAGTGTGGACCTTTGTTCTTCCTGTACATTTACCAGAAACATTTGCATGTACTACTCTATCTTGAATCTCCTGAACAACAGGACCAGATTTATCTCAAACTTCTAATACTACCTTGTAGTGGGTTAGGATCATTCAGGAACAGGAGGTAAAACTCAGAAACTCAAGATAGCTTAATTTTAGGAAAAGGTTGAATGCAGAAAAACAGCTGGTAGTAGCAGGGTTGGTGTCAGGTTATAGGACATTAAAGCTTCAGTTTAGCAAGTCCTTAGGCACACAAGTTAAGAAAGATCACAGCTAGACTGCCAGGGCCCCAGTGGCCCACCCCTGGGGGATTCTGGTAGGGCTTCGCTGGTGCTGTGAAAAGGGCTGTGGCTTAATTGGCTTGTTGGCTAGACAGACATAGAAGAGGATTCCCACCACAGGGCAGTTACCTTAACAAGAAAGCAATTTTCTGCATGAAGTGACAGTGTGAGGGGTCCATGTAACCATCAGTGTCAAACACAGACAAACATTCCCATATGCAGGGGTGATCAGCCAATAGGGTGACAAGGCTGCCGCCTAGGGGGAGGACGTATTGAAATGTGCATGTAGGAGGGAGAGAGAAATAATAAATAGAAGGGCCCTGCACATAGGTGCAAACATGTATTGCCTCCACTTTCCTGTGTTAATGGCCCTTAGCACTTGTATGAGTGGCAGGTGGTAAAGTGTAACTATAGTACCTCCACGCACTGGACCAACAATGTTAATGAGGTTATACTCATAATTTATCTGAGCAGACACTATTAAGCCACTCATACAAATGCTAATCTGTGGGTTTGGAAAAGTGGAGATGTTGCTTATAGCAACCAATCAGATTCTAGCTTTCACTTTCTTTCTGCATATTAGAGAATGTCAGCTAAAATCTGATTGGTTGCTATAGGCAACATCTCTACTTTTAGTAAATCTGGTCATTAGTCTACTAAAAAGTACTAGGAATATGCTGCTTAATAGCAGCTTCTATATTCCTCACCCTGCAAGTCCCGTTCAAAAAAACAATTTACAAACAATAGAATTTATATATATATTTACTGTGGAACGGACCATAGATATTGTCTTTTCATATGTTATATAACAATAGCAATACATGAGAATACATTTCACAATTGTCATAATGTTGAGAATAGGATACTAGACAATATATGGTAGTATGTACCACCAAACCTTAATCTTGTGAGCTATGAGGTGGTCCAGTTTGACTAGGAATGACTGAAAATGAATGTTATTCATATTACTAATGCTTTAGGAGCAAAAAAATATATAAAAATAATTTGATTTTAGAATTTTTTTAAATAAACATCCAAAACCAAAACGTATCATATTTTTTTTTTACAAAACCAAAATCAAAACCCGACGAAGATTTGGAACCAAAACCAAAACACGGTAATGAACACTTCTGTGTTCCGGGACCTGGAAAATATTCACTGTTAGTTGTACCTGAGGATTGCAGTGTAGACTCCCTTTAGCATTAGACAACATGAAACAGATCTGAAGGGTTTTTATAGAGCATATGCCATCTCATGGGGAGGGTAGTGTAGTGACTCCATCAGAACCCTGCATAATAATACATTCTGTGATCACATATTAATACATTGGTAATCACTCTGTCACAGGGAGTATCATTAATTTAATACTTTGTGTGCATGAAAAATATTTTGTCTTAATTTATTGCTCACACTTACCAGCTTTCCTATTAAAGGGTTATTTAGACTAAGGCTAATCATACCTCCCAAAATAAATAAATAAATAAACATTGTTCCAAGAGTCTCAACTCTCAAGACAAGGTGTATAGTGGACTGGACAGCGGAACAGTCTCCCGAAAGTGGGACTGTCCCGCTGAAATCGGGACAGTTGGAAGGTATGGGCTAAGAAATGTCAATTCTCAACTCTACTACTATAACATTGTAACTGCTGAAATTCACCTCTCCTGCAATTCATCATGGTTTTATCCGATTATGAATTTCCACATGTTTTCCTCTCGGGATATCTATATGATTTAAAGAATTGATACTTACAATAAAACCTCAGTAAAGAACTGAAACATGGTAATTCAGCAATACTTAAAAAAGCAAGCTTAACCTTTTGTGCTTATCAAGAGAGAAGCTAGCACCTTTCAACATAAAAACACCTTGTCTAACCCAGAGATAAATCTTGTTCTAATATAATAATTTGGTAAAATAATATTATTTCAACATTGAATGTGTAAGCTACAAACAAACATACTTTTAGAAACAGAAGAAAATAAACTTCTGTGGCGAAAAACTATCAGTTTAACTTTACAATTGAGGGAGCAGATCAGTAGCAGTCAGTATAAAATGATTTCAAACTTAAAAGGCCCCTAAGAAATTGGATATCCCACTGTAAAATTAATTAATCACTTTGAGGATTTAGTGGAAAGAAATGGCCGTAAACATCTTATTTGCCCAGCTGGTGGTAAAAAGTAGGCAGAAATAAAGCTTTGAGAACAGGGATGAAAAGGGTAGACTGGGATTGAAAGTGAATAGATATATTTGGGGCAACTAGATGTAGTTTAACATAGCTATGCATGATTTATATACATACAAAAGTGAAAGGTGTAAGATTAATGTTTTTTTCTTCATTTATATCATCTATGTTATTTATTACCTATATGCACGATATGTCCTAAAAGAAAAACTGTGATTAATAAATAAGCAGCTCTAGAAATCTTCAATAGGGTGCTTTACCTTGCAGGGAATATTATCATTGGCGTTTGATACAATTTCTGCTTCAGGGAAAGATTTCAAAGCTCAGAAAGCTGAAGTACTGCCAAGCGCTCAAAGACCCCCTACCGTGCGCGTCAAACTAAGAAATCTCTCTGAACTTGTCGAATTAAAAATCATCTCCCTCTCTCTGCATCACCCTGCATGAGCTGAGAAGGAAGCTCTGTCCTCATTTTTAAGGCCCTCCATGATAAACAAATGGAGCCTAGAGCGTCTTTATTCTTTGCAGCACATAATTAAAAATCTTTAAAAAATGCAATTGTAGGCAGCGGATTTCAAATCTTGCTCCTAGTTAACAATACAACTTAAACAGTTTGCACAGGCCAAATGACTTTACCATTCAGTCGACTTTCAAAGGTAAGAGGGAAAAAGCAGCTTGCTAAGATCCTGGATGAGTGCTTTTTTATTTTTTATTTTTACATCAAGAGGATGCTCCAATCTGAAACATCGCAGCAGGATTTACACTTTCTTGAATGTCATAAGACTTAATTACTGAACCTGCTCTAAAAACCTGTGAACTAATAAAAAAAAGTGGAAGTCGTTTACTCACACCTAATTCATATTTATTTCTGTATACTTAATTGCTGATAAAAGCAATAGAAATTCAATGTACTAAGCTGCTTTATTCAGATTCATTTGCGTGACTGTTTTTTTTGGTTTTTTTTTTTACAATTATGTACAGAGTGAACCAGAGTTGAAAGTTACTGAAAGAAGGAGCAAATTTGCACCTTGGTAAAAACAACAATGTTGAACTTCAGGGGAACCTTTTTTTAAATGTTCAAATAGAATGAATTTGAAGGTATGTGTGGTAGCTGAACTCTAAATAAGAGTTTATAAATTAAGTTTATAAATAAAGCTGTTCAGTATTTGTGGAATAAGCAAAATCAGCCACTGGGGCCAATCCTGAGCAACGGCCGACAGGGGAATTACGTATAGCTCATAACGTAATTCCCCTGTATTAAAGGTTGTGCGTATGTGCACAATTTTCTTACGACGCCGTAATGGCTGCCGTACGTAATGAAAGTTACGTACGCCAGCTCTTATCAGGGGGCGTACACTCCCTACTATGATGCAGGCCGTAATGACCTCGGGCACCTGTAAGGCTCCCGTAGGTCTGGATCTGGCCCACTATTTGCAAGTAACAAATTAATTTGCACCCCCTCACAATGCAACAGGTGTGGTTTGCCTGTACGATGTGCCGATGTGTGACACATCGTATTCTGGCAATGCAACCACAACAGGAGGGATTTTTTTTTCCTGCTTGAAGAAGACAGTGTGGCCGCCGGAACAATTCTATTCAATTGCTTCAACTGCAACAAAAAGGATTTTACCCTAACCCTAATCTGCAACCTAACCCACCCTTTCTTACAGCCGTTAACACTCCATGCCCTGTAAACTAACCTTTACCTTCTATCAGCTTAACCTTAACCCTCCATGCCCTGCAAACTAACCCTAACCTTTCTCCTCTATCAGCCTAACCTTAACCTTCCATGCACTGCAACCTTACCCTAACGCTCCCCTTCTGTCAGCCTAACCTTAACCCTCCATGTCCTGCAACCTAACCCTATCCTTCCCTTTGTATTAGCCTAACCCTAACCTTCACCAGACTGCCACAGTCCATCCCCGTTACCCTTCCGCTGCAGCTCACAGCTTGTGACGCGAAAAGCACATTTTACTATTGGAAAAGAGTACTTACAAAATAGGACCATTTGCTAAAGTATCTGCTCTAAATAAAAATATTCAGAATCCGCACAATTTCAACACTTATACAGCTGGAATACAGCTGTCGACTGTATTAGTGTCGAAAACTGGGTCATTTGAACCGACAAGTGCATCCCCATTTTAACATGGTTTTCCCATTTTTGATTTGCTCTTTTTTGAGCGGCTGACTCTGGATCAGTACCAGTGACCAGTATTGACTACTCACTATTGTAATACATTTTGCCTATAAATAGCTACGAAATAGTAGAAAGTGAAGACAACACAAAAGTAGAATTTGCATCTGTTTTGTGGACCTAAGATATGATTTAAGGTTCAAACATACTTATAGGTATAAGTGTAGTGATTTTTATTACTGAGGCATACACGAGTGATCTCAGAAAGTTGTTACATTATAAACCTGGGACAGGATTCAGACCTCCGTCCCTGTTTTCTGAAGGCATGGCGGTTTGGCAGTCTGCATGGAGTAGGGGAGTGAACTCCCCAATAACTCCCCCCTCTTATGCAGTTATGGCAGCAGTTATACTGCATCAAGTCAAGTGACTGAAAGTAGATAAAGCCGTCCCTGGAGATCCGTTGCTGAACATCTGGAATGCTCATGGCCAGATATTCACCCGACAATCAGCGAGCGGAAGTCAGCTGACTTTATGAAGTCTCAATCCGGCCCCTGGTCTGTCTGTCTGTCTGTCTGTGTGTGTGCTAAATATACCTGAAAACTTACATAAGACAGGCAAAAGGACTGAAAAAAGAAGCCTTTGTTTCAGAGGTGACTATATAAACTGAACAGGTCAGCTAGTGCTTATGAACATCATTGTCATATCATATGTGTGTTTTTGCAACAACCCTCAAGCACAGTGTCAGACTAACAGATTATGCAAGTGGAGACCAAATACAGTAATAGTAATTTGTTTTCAAAATTAAGATTTAATGATATAATGCACAGATAGATAAATAGCCTATTACATGAAGGTGTCTGAGTAATGGTGTAACTGAAATGGGTGCAGGGGGTGTACTGAGGTCACCATCATTCCATTCTGTTTAGAGAAGACACAAGGCATAGCTGTATCACAAGACCCTGCAGCAAATATTCAATGTGGTTGTGCACTAAGTTTATTGATTCCCAAACTGTTGTGGTTGATTACAGTCACCAGTTAGAAAATGATAAGGTTGACAGTGATCCAGTCGACACTTACAAAAAAAGACATTCTATCCATAAGGTCAACATATTGTTAGTGCCTTCTATGTATCATTTATCCTCATTGCTGTTCCTTCAGACGCTTTCCCTTTGCTCCATCCTTCCTGTCCTCATCAGTCCATCCTCCTACTTCTTATATGCTCTCACCACTCAAGCCACTACTGCTCGTTGATCTTACCACTCCAGTTCCCTGTAATCACTACTGCTTCAGCTGAAGTATCTTTCCTTGTTCTCCCCAGTCCCTTTAAATCATTGTCTGACCATCCTTACCAATGTTGTTCCAGCTGCTCCTAATCTGTGCCTGCTCTCGTTACTCCAGTTCTACAATCAATGTATGCAATGATTAAGCACTGTTAGGGTTAGGAGTTGGGGTTAGGTGTAGGGTTGTCGTTAAGGTTATTGTAATGCCAACTACAGTGCATGTCAAATTAAAGTATTCTATTTGTCAGTTGTCAACATGTTAAACTTGATGACCATTTGCTGTTGGCAGGATAACCATAGAATTTAGGAATGTCTCAGTACCGTGGTGGCACACATCTGACTGATGAAACTTCATAATGTTTATGTGTCAAAACATTTTATAAAGTGCTGTGCATAGCTTATTATTCATTAAATTTGACTTTAAGGAAAATATTGGCAGCAATGTGATTTGATGTAGAGCGATTTTAATTGCCACTAATTAGCTGTTCATAAATACTACCCCTCCGCTTTCCCAGAAAATGATAAGGTTGACAGTGATCCAGTCGACACTTACAAAAAAAGACATTCTATCCATAAGGTCAACATATTGTTAGTGCCTTCTATGTATCATTTATCCTCATTGCTGTTCCTTCAGACGCTTTCCCTTTGCTCCATCCTTCCTGTCCTCATCAGTCCATCCTCCCACTTCTTATATGCTCTCACCACTCAAGCCACTACTGCTCGTTGCTCTTACCACTCCAGTTCCCTGTAATCACTACTGCTTCAGCTGAAGTATCTTTCCTTCGTTCTCCCCAGTCCCTCTACATTATTGTCTAACCATCCTTACCAATGTTGTTCCAGCTGCTCCTAATCTGTGTCTGCTCTCGTTCCTCCAGTCTACAATCAATGTATGCAATTAAGCACTGTTAGGGTTAGGAGTACCGTGGTGGCACACATCTGACAGATGAAACTTCATAACGTTTATGTGTCAAAACATTTTATAAAGTGTTGTGCATAGCTTATTATTCATTAAATTTGACTTTAAGGAAAATATTGGCAGCAATGTGATTTGATGTAGAGCGATTTTAATTGCCACTAATTAGCTGTT
>WWET01000007.1:1981638-1992923 GCA_011038615.1 Limnodynastes dumerilii
CCACAATCCTACTATCTTCCTCTGGCTCTAAGTGTCATCTGTCATTCCACTGCTTCTTCTACATCACAACAGCCACCTCCTACTCCATTACCTGCTGTGCTGACTTTGTCCATCTATAACCCCTCCTCCCACTTCTACCCTCCCCCAGCCCTTTTTTTTCTTTCGCCTCTCCACACATCTTTCTTTTCTGCCACCCATTTTCTCCTCTTTTCTCTCTCTGCCTTTTGTATTCTACTTCCTCTCTGTGATTTAATGACTTCTGCATACTGCTGTGCACTCTCGAGGGAAGGGATGACAACAAGAAATATTGATGAACATTGTTTTCTAGATTTTGAACATATGTTTTGTATTTTTGGGCCTGAACCAGACCTAGTTAAGTGCTTGAATTTAGTTTCTCCTGGGATAAACGATGTTGATTTTAGGGGGAGTCTAGTTAATTGTATTCTTTGCATGCAGGGATATATCTTTGAATTGCTTACTGCACACATATACTGACCAGCTTTACTATCACACTGTTATTTACACTTGGGATAGGAAACATCACCTCTCATCCCTAATACTATTTGCAACAAATGAAATATGACTCCCCTGCAATCAACATGGTTTAGCCCAGGAGTAACTAAGTTCATGCACTTAACTAGGTCTGGATCAGGCTCTTTGTAACAAGTTACTGAAACAAACCCAATTTCTTGTTACTTTCATTTCTTGTACATGTTGGATAAATTTGGTTTCCAATAAACAAACAATATACAAAAAGGAGAAGTATAATGCACTAAAAATTATGTTTCATTGAGCAAGTGAAGTTTTTTTAAACAGCAAAAGAACCAATGGCCCTAGAAAGTAAGCAGAGCTAATGTGGCCAATGTAGATTTTCATGATTCTGTGACTTTTGCATATCTGTTGAACAGTGGGTTGAACAGTGCATAATGGAGCATACTGCTAGCTGAGCTTAATGGGACGGATTTAGGATTAATCAGAGTTCCATATGTTAACAGCCCCCCTAGTACGTTCAAGTATACGCATTGTGGGCAGGTGGGAGGCATTTAAATTATAGAGTATGGGCTGTGTAAAGCACTTCCATATGTCACAGTGTTCCACAAGAACAGAGATGAAAAATTTAAGGTAAGGTTATGGCCATGGAAGTCAGCTAAAATTTGTCCAGGACGGGAGTGCACCAGCCTCCTTAGCTAAGGTGCGTATATTTGCGATCTTTTCGCAATCGCATCTCTGAATCAGCCCCTTAGTGCTTGTGGAAATCGACTTAAGTCTGGATCAGGTCCATTAATACTATGGGGTAGATCCAGAACTAAGTACGCTAGCGTACTTTTCTTGAAGAAAGAAGTAAAAATGCAGAATTTTGCTTAATTAAGAATTTAAGCTCAGCGGACAAAGTGCTTGATAGAACCACCTTTTCCTACAATAACAGTAACTTGCATAAACCAAGTGAGTAAGCTGCTCATGAAGACTTGACACAAATGGCTCTTATAAGCCCTTATGCAACACTTTTTGGATGCTTTTTTGTTTGTGTGCCTATCAGGCATTTTTAGATGCATTTAGTTTAAACTATAAGAATTTCTCTATTTTCTTATTTGCATTAATTACCATCTAAACTTCAACTCTAAGTTACGTAACCTATAAAGGCATGACTGTAAATAATGAGGTACCTTTGTGCGGTTGAGGTTAAGTGTACTTAAGATGCAGTCTACCAATATCACTCACTTAGAAAATGCATAAAAAATGTATATGCTACAACACTTTCAATATTTGTCGTATAAAATATTCTCTTAAAATAAATAAATTGAAACCACCTTGGAAATTCATCACATTAATTGCATACTGTGACTTAAAACAAATCTAAATTCATTTTGTGATATATTTATACAGAAAAACTAATATAAAAGGAGTACAGAAAATCTGTAACACACATTTTTATTTTTATCTTGATATGAAGAAGAGGTTGAGAGGTCTCACAATCTGAATCCTGTCACTGAGGAAATGTTATATAGACCAAAATTGGTCATGATAAACTGGCATATGCAATTCTACTCTGGCTTCTTGATCTGAAACATACTTGAGAACGAACCTTCAAAAGTTCAATGTTCTGATTATTTTGTATGTCTCTTCGAGTATCCCATGCAGTGTTGGGAAAACAGACTTATCTCAAAAGCAACACATTCTTATTTTATTCTTCTGCTATCTTGAAAAGGGAGCCATTTCATGTTAAATATCTTTGTCATAAATCTCTTATAAGTTTAGGCTTCTCAGTTTGTTTCTTTTAGTGTTATAAAGTTTTTGACTGATCAAAAATATTCAAAAGATTGTAGCCTTACCCAAAATCACAACCAACCAAAATGAACAACATTTAAGGCTAGGTTTAGTTAACTGCAGAAAAGGAAATGTGGAGATGTTGCTCATAGCAACCATTGAGATTATAGATCTCATTTTCCTATTACATACTAGAGAATGTCAGCCAGAATCTGATGAGTTGCTATGGGCAACACCTCCATATTTTCTTTTCCACAGTTTAGTAAACGTAGCCATTAGTGATGACAAATTATATGATATGACAGAATGTAGCACTGATGATTTTGTGATATTGATAATTGATTAAGTGATATGACAGAATGTAGCAGTAATTATTTATGATATTGATAATTAATGATTATGTGATATGACAGAATGTAGTAGTAATTATTTATGATACTGATAATTAATGATTATGTGATATGACAGAATGTAGCAGTAATTATTTATGATATTGATAATTGATTACTAAGTGATATGACAGAATGTAGCAGTGATTATTTATGATATTGATAATTGATGATTATGTGATATGACAGAACGTAGCATTGATGATTTTGTGAAGTTTGTGGGTATGTAGATTCCTTTATTTGAAACACATAATACCAGAAAATTTAAACACAAGTTAATTATCAAGTTTCATGATCTCAGGAATGACATTCATTAATGTAATAGGGCCAGATCCAGACCTATGGATGCCTTACGGGCGCCCCGGGTCATTACGGCCCTCCTCGTAGTGGGGAGTGCACGCCCCATGCACTCTCCGCTCTCAGTAGTAAATCTGGACACTTACGTGTACAGATTGCTACCTTAACTTTTACGATCACTTATGCGGCCTTATGGCTGCATACCTTGGCCACATACCTGATTGTAGCGAGGCTTCCCCTGCACCGTCCCCTCATTACCATGTCTATCTTCATGGCGGAGATACAACATTCGTAATGGGGAGGGACAGCCCCTTTCTTGTAAGAGCCGTTGTACTTAACACATACTAGACAGGGGAATTACGTACGTGCTTTACGTAATTCCCCTGTCGTCCATAGGCAGGATCAGGCCCATAGTAACATAGGAATACAAAGAGAATATAGGGATATTATATTTATTTCTATTAAAGTTCAGAATAATGCAATAAAAATGAATACAGCTAAAAAGTGTGAAAACCCAAAAAGTCAAAGAGGAAATTTAGACGTACCAGTATGGAAAAGGATAAAGTAATAGAAGTGAATGGAGATTTGTAGCTTTTCTATGAAACCAATAGGAGAAGTGATGGTATGGCATACCACCATATACCGACCCACGTCAAGCTGTTATATATGAAAAAAATTGCTGGTGTCCTAGCAAAAGCAGAGGGCATGGCCATGGTAAATCTTTCATTATCAGACAGGTCAGACACAAAACAACAAAATTATTTTTTAGATGCTAGGCATTAGTACTCTGGAGAAGATATTTGCATCAGTAAAGTGCCAGAAGATATTTTGTATTGCTCTATATTTTAGTGGCCTTCGTTCTATGTATTTACATACGTCAGGTACACTCTGGCCTCTGACGTCATCATTTAAATAAAAGGCTGCCCCCTAGTGACCGAATGGTCTTTAGGAGCAGCATCGAAGCCGAGGAGGAGCCAGTGAGCGCCGTGCCAAGAGCAGAAGAGCCAGAGCTGAAGACGGGGAGCCCACTTCAATGAACCGGAATGAATACTTCAATCAGCCTAAGAAGATTCAACACTTCAAGCAACTATTCCCAAGAAAGATGACCGCAAACAGTGAGTCCAAAAGATTTTTATTACTCTTTTACACATGACACTATACATTGCATTACACTTAGCATAGGACACGGGACCAACGGAGGTAAGTTGTCACATTAGAGGGTAATATTAGTTAGGGAAAAGGTTTTTTTTTTACATGTACACATGGTAATGTTTATTGTCATTTTTTCTGCACACACTAATTTTTTTTTTACATACAGCTCACAGCGCAGCATGCTTAGAAACCTTAGCATGCTGACGCTGATACAGCTACATGGCTAAGCAATGCTTAGCCATGTAGTTCTAACAGCACAGCATGCCTAAGGCTTTCAAGCATGCTGTGGTCGTTTTTGACACACAGGAAAACACATGTCAACTAGATTGACATGTTTTCCTGGCTCACAGGGAGAATTGCCACTAACTCGCCTCTAGCCAAGGGCGATTTGGTAAACGGCGAGTTAATGGCGATTTGACTGCGAGTTTGTCAAATCGACCTTTATGAATGCTGTGAGTTGTATACCTAACAGAGAAAAAATCACAGTCGCAATTTTAGGGGCTGCGGTTTTCCAGATAGCTAAACTCACGTGAGTTTAGCTTTTGTGAATATGGTGATTTCAATCTCACAGCAAACTCACGTGAGTTTAGCTTTTGTGAATATGGTGATTTCAATCTCACAGCAAACTCACGTGAGTTTAGGCGATTTTTTCCTAGATCGTCCTTTGTAAATAGACCCCTATGACTTTATACTGACATTCTCATACTACATAACAGAAGTAGCATAAGATCAAATTCCCTAAATTAAATGTAAATAAATTAAATAATACCCTTGCTGTACTTGACCCAACATTGTAAAGTCCTTTACGATCACTCACCACCCATTCAGTGGTAAGAAGGTTATGCTTAAATGACATAAGTCTTACAAATTTGATCATTTGCTTGTACTTATATTTTGCATATATCAATATAAGTATGGAAAAAAATGGTATATAAGTGCAACTCAGCATGACCTACATGACCTGCATCAGACTAAGCTAATGTATGTTAAGGGTAGCTGGTGACATATAGTACACTGTTACATATCATAGTATTTAAAAGATATAAGAAAGTATAAAAAAAAATATATTACTATTTCTAGAACTTTGGAACATACTTTACATTTGGATGGAGGCAGGCTAAATTTAATATAGTCCGTTTTTAATTGTGCAAATATGTGATATATTCATGAAATAGCCTCCCAGTAGTTTACACAGTCAAATGATTCAATAAGGTATATGACAAATAAAACTCAAATAAAAAATACCAATACAAGCCACAATGAATTTTGAAATTTGTTTCTTTCATTATGATATGTGCACAAAAACATCTCTTTACTAATACCAAGAATGGAGTATGAAACTGCTATGCCAAAATTGTGAATTAGGTCCCAAAAGTTTCTCAAATTACAGTATTCTCAGACCATACAATTAAACTCCTCTTCCCCAATCATAGTTGAATGATGTCATGCTCCAAACAACAATTACAAACCATTAGTGCGGTATATGTTTTCAAGCTGTTAATCACCCCCAGTATATTAAGTAACTCAAACAATCAAGTTTAAAAACACTGTCCATGGGATTTTCTGTTCCAGTAATTTTTCATTTTGCTTCTATAGTTGACTGATAAACTAAATTAACTATATCAGACTCTGCAGTTTTAAAACATATACACTAATTGTTGGTTTTACATTGCAAATACTGTACATACGGGTTTCAAGCAGCCATAGGGACAAGCTATATGCACGTGGGTGAAGATTTAAGGATCCCTATGCATCCACAAAATTTCTTTGTGCAATGTGCGTTAAAATAGTAATTAGTGATTCAGCAGTGTATTGATTGTAAAACCACCATGTTAAATATGGATATGGTAAACAGAGGATAATGGACTGGATCTAGATCTCCGTCCGACACCGACTTCCGCAAGTTTAAGTCAACTGTCTTGAACAAAGTGTGCATGCCCCTGGCAGATGTTATGCAACAGATCTCCTAGCTGATCACCGATGGGATGATCCTGTACATTGGCATGCCTAATGGTGAAAGGCATGCTGATGATGGTGAGTGGGCAGCAGTATGCACTTAAGGTAGAACTTAACATAAGTTTCCATTTTGAAAAACGTGTCATTAACAAAATAGGAGTTGAAATGACTTATTTGGAGGCTATAGGAAAAAAAACATTTACTAAGAAACTAAGGGCCAGATCCTGAGCTAAGTACGCTAGCGTATTTACGCTAGCCGATGACGTCAGAATCAGCCATTTGCATTTACTGCGCATGCGTGCGGCAGATGTTACGCCATATAACTCCTAATGTACATACCATCAGCGTAAATATGAACGAAGGGGCGGGGGCAGCAATACGCCACCCGTAATTATGCTTTGTAGGCAGAGAGAGGCATTTAAATTGGACAGTATGGGCAGGGTTAGGCCATCACATAGGTAAATCCATTACGTACGTCAGTACTTACGCTAGGAAAAGTAAAGGTAGGGTTTGGGCAGCGTAAAACGGTCAAAGTACGTACGAGCGAGGGAAGTGCCTAGGGGTGTGCATAGAAATGACACTAGCGTAAATACGCTACATGTTCTAATGTACGTAGCCCATAGGTCTGGATTTACCCCTAAATATTTAATTAATGATTTAAAAAAATATGGAATTCAGTAATAAGGGGCAAATTGCGCACAATTTTTTTTTACTAATTAGGCACATTAAATAATTAAATCAATATTTAATTAAATGAAATTGGGCAAAAATTGGAATAACTAATTTGGTTAAAAACATTTTTTATCAAACACTGAAAAATACCAACATAAATGGCAAGCAATGACTCATAACACAAGTTGTTGCAGCCTAACAAGGTAAGATATATCTTCTGGTTGTAACAACTCCAAAATTATATTTATTTTTCATGTCTGAACATTAAATATCTGTTAATGTTGTTTTTTAAAAAAATAGCTGTTTAATATATGTATATATTGATAGATATTTTGGGCCGTATGCAGAGCTCCGGGCGCATTGCATACGCGCGCTCTTTAAGACCGTGTATATGCAATCTACATTGCAAATAGAAACGTAGATGGTGTTACAAAATAACTGCGCAAGCACAGTAATACATATTGGTAAACTCCGGGCGCATATGCAATGTTCCCGGAGCTCTGCATACGGCCCTTTATGCCTAATTTTATGACTTTTTTTAACAGACGAGACAACCCTACAAATGATAAAAGATCCAAAAATCAAAACCAGTCGCACAGAAATTTAGATGTATACTGTCCCTCTGCAAAGCGTTGCAAAGTTGTTCTTTTGACTGAAACATTTAAACTGTTTCTCACATGGCTGGAAGACATAGATTGTCTTTACAAAACCTTTGAAGCTATTTTCTTTTACTGCGGCAGAAGTCTCTCCAGTGTAATAATAGATCAGCCAGAAAATGTGGCCTATGATAAAACTTCAAGTCATGGCAAGAACCTGAGAGAGTTTTGATCTATTCCCTGTGGGGGATACATATTTGTGTCAGTGTTCAGAGCAAGTCTTTCAAATAATTTTAATAACTTTTTCATCATTACTTTTCATGAAAAATAATATAAAAAGGGCTGACACAATAGACAAAGATGGGTCTAATGTTAACTTTGATTTTATAATAATGACTTGAATTATTTGCTAAGGCCAATATTCATGTCCAAAATTCAGAATTAAGCATACAACTCTATACACAATTCTGAGCTTAATATTGCTATTTCTGCTATAACACAACCAACACATAGCTATTGACTCCTCTTCCGTCAGATTGAGGTAGATTAGCAGTATTGTTTCTGCCTCTCCTGAATGCTCTGTAACAAGAGGATCTATCCAAAACCACACAACTTCTAGACAGGTGAAAGAAGAGAAATACGGCCTGGGTCTGTGACCTCCAATTCAAGGACCTTGGAGCAGCTGTATGGACATCTCAATCAGACCACAAACGGATCCTCTCTCTACACACACACACACACACACACACACACACACACACACACACACACACACACACACCTTGCAACAGGACAACCCCCTTTATCACAGCCTCTAACACCAATTTTCTGTGCAGCATTTCCGCCCAGTCAACAGGCCCACTCCGACTGGGACTCCAACTCCAATTTATTAATGAAATCTGCTTATCTTCACATACATTAAACATCTGGTTTAACCCTGATATTACACTTTACAGTAAACCCTTTCCACTCACCAGAACTCATTGGCGTCAATTTGCAAATTGTTTATTTAATTATTAAATACCTTTTGTCTTGTCCGGTACATTTAATACTGACATATGAGTGATCTATCTGAGATGTACCGTTATTGACCTGTATTAAACAGAATATGCACTGGGGGATGCACTACCAGAAATACCTGCAACCTCTCCTCCCAGGAAATAAGGATAGCAGTTTCTTGGTCAAAGGCTTATTTTAATCACCATGGCTTTTCCATCATTCATGAACACAGCATAATTTTCTTTTTTCGTTAACCATAGCAGCGTATTGAATTCTGTGAGAGAATGGGTCGGAAGGAAGAGGAGTCATGTATTTAGGAATATAGAGCCGTATTAAGAGAACCGCATTTTCTCTGATTTTCTCTGATTTCCGTGCGTATTTTTAAGTATATTTAAACTGCGCATGCGTAGTAACAGGGGCATTTCTAGAACTGAAGGGGCCCGTGTGCAGACCCCCACATGGGCTCCTCCTCAGACCCCCCCCCCCCACTCCCAAGACGGGCCCCCCTCTTCTTCTTCTCAACCCCATCCATATCTATACAAACGGAGATGGTCTTCCATTCCCAACAGTGCACTGCGTAGCCTCACGCTCTGCAAACAGCAGAGGAAGTGCACTGCGCAGCCTCACGCTCTGCAAACAGAAGAGTAGCATGAGGCTGCGCAGTGCACGCACGCCTGACATCCCCATGTGACACCTGCACGCAGTGCACTGTTGGGAACGGAAGGCTGCTGAAGACCGTTTGTACAGAAATAGGTGCAGGGGCCCGTGTGCACTGCACACTCTGCACCCATGGTAGATACGCCACTGCGTAGTAACTTTTTATACGCAGTACACGTAGACTATACGCGCGGAAATGCCTACCGTACGGGCTTGTGAATCGGACGTGGGCAATTCAGCAAGGCAATCCCACGGAAAAATACGCACGGAGGGATTTACACAGAAATGGGTGGGGGGTATGTAAATGAAGGAAAGTGGGCACGATTACAAAGCATGCACAGAGGACACATACGCGCGGAAATGGCTGCGGAAAGTTAGGGATAGTCTATGGAGGCGGAAGTCTCTATGGGCAAAGAGAAGCAAGGGGAGTGACTGGGGTTTTGGTGGGTGTAACTTGCTCCGTCCATGCGCATATTTGCGGCCCGATCGCCGGACGGATCTCTGAATACGGCCCATAGTGTTTTTTATACTTATTATTTTTTAGACTTTACTTATTTTAGCCTTAAATAAACACAAATACCTAAATTAATAAAAGAAACAACTGCTCAGTCCTTTTATGCCTTACTCTATTTCTTTAATATTGTGATTCTTCTTGATGGACGTTTACAGTTTTGTGCTAATGTGATAATTGTTCATTCAGCTGCAGTAATTTATTCATCTAGTGAAGGCCTTTGTTTATAACATATTCCTCTGTTCATCTATTTAAATCCGTTTTACAACACACAATAGTATTTGCTCATTTGGAATGAGAATGTTGTTGATTATTTTTTCATCCGACCTCTTGGTTAATTCATGATGTGTGCAGAATCAACTTCCAAACAAAACATATCATATTGGAGTTTTGCTGTAAAAGTTTCTCACTAAATGAATTATAGCATATTTTGTTTATTCCGGTGTTAAGACATTGGGCCACATCCAGACCTATGTGCTTGTTACGTTACATCACGTAGCGTATTTACGCTAGTGTAATTTAAATGCACTCCCCTGGTGCTCCCCTCGCTCGTATGTACTTCCCAAACACTACCTTAACTTTTTAAAGCTTAAGTACTGACGTACGTAATGGATTCATGTACGTATCGACCTAACCCGGCCCATACTGTATGATTTAAATGCCTCCTTCCGCCTACAAAACGTAACTACGGGTGTAGTTACGCTGATGGTACATATGTTCAGAGTTAGGTGGCGTAACATCTGCTGCGCGCATGCGCAGTAAACGCAAATAGGCGATTTTACATCAGCGGCAAGTGTAAAAACGCATTTAGGTCTGGATCTACCCCATTGTATATAAACAAAGGCAAAACTAGAAAGTACAAAAATATGCACTTGTGCTCCAACACTACTGGCTTCAACTTCTGGGACCTTCAATATAGATTCCCCCTGTTACGTGCAGTGGTAGTGGATAAACTGCACTGCTGGCTGAAAGTAATAAAATGGTAACTGCTAAGAAATTACACTGCTGATAAATTGTACAAATTATGTATAGTAAAACATTTTAATCAACACCAGCTAAAAGTCTACAATGATTCTCTATAACAACCGAGACACATACATGGATTGTTCCAGACATCATCTTTTAGATTGCCAACTAAATGTTTGCCTAAAGCTGCATTCACTTCACCAACTCAGAAAAACCCGGGTTTTCAACCCGAGTCTTTCCGGGAAGAGATGCCAGGTAAAAAAAAAAAAAAGACACTTTTAAGCACACAAAAACCCGGGAAATTCCTGGGTCTGACCCTTTCACATCACCAATGAATTTCCCGGGTTTTAGTGGCTTTTTAACGCGGCATGACATGTTAATGCTTGTCCAGCATGCCCTGTCATCCTGTGCAACAAAACATAAAGTTATGCCCATCCTAGCTAATAAATTAAATATAGGGCCGGCCCCTAGCATAAAAAAAATACTTAACATTTAATGTCCCCCTATTAAAAAATAATGACATTGAATACCCCTGTATACTAAAAAATATTTACATTTAATACCCCAAATAATAAAGAAATAATGACACTGAATACCCCTATATACAATAAAATATTTACATTTAATACCCCAAATAATAAAAAAATATGTAATGCTAATTATATAAAGCATAAAATAAATAAATAAAAGAATTACATAAAAAGGATAAGTAAAAAGAAGTACCGTATTTTTCGGACCATAATACGCACTTTTTCCCCCCAAAAAAGTGGGGGGAACAGTGTGTGCGTCCAGGCACTCATCCATCCCCCCCCCCCCCCCTCCCCC
>WWET01000007.1:2000870-2027942 GCA_011038615.1 Limnodynastes dumerilii
TAAGAACTAATAAATACTATTCTACAATAAAAATACTGTCTTGAACCATGTGTGTAATTTGTAATAAAAGAGTGATTATATATTTCTTATATTTTTGTTTAAATAAACCATATGGATTGGATCCAGACATATAAAAAAAGAGAGGTTTCTTGATCACTAGGATTGGAAAATGCCCACTTTTTCTTAACAACGCATGCATGAGTGTCCTGACTGGTTGACTCAATGTCAATATACTACAGATGTGTTGCAGCTGATTTCTGAATACAGCCCTTACTCACCATCATTAGAGATTCATCATAATCATGTCCACTAAGTCCTCAGGAAGTTACAAGAAAATCACCTATTCGCGAAATTAGAGAAATGTGAATTTGAGGTCCAGCAAATCACTTTCCTATGGTTTGTCATCTCCCCGCAAGGCTTTTCCATGGATCCCAATAAAGTCAAGGCTGTAGTGGAGTGGGTACAACCTAAGAATTTGAAGATGGTACAACGGTTCCAGGAATTCTCTAATTACTACTGTCGCTTCATAAGGAATTTATCTACTATTATTGCCACTATATTGGACCTAACCAAGAAAGGGGCGGATCCTGGGAAGTGGACACAAAAAATCAAGCAAGCTTTCCAGGATCTGAAAGTAGTTTTCACCACAGCACCGATTCTGCACCATCCTAAACTGGCTCTACCTTTTGTGGTGAAGGTAGACACCTCAGATGTAGGAACAGGGGCTGTCCTCTCCCAAAAATGCCCAGGACTCCAAGCTATGTCCCTGTGCCTTCTTTTCAAAGAAGTTTTCTACAGCTGAACAGAACTATGATGTGGGCAATCATGAACTCTTAGCCATCAAATTGGCTTTTGAGGTGTGGCGGCATTGATTGGAAGGATCAAAGCATATCATTACTGTTTACACTGATCACAAGAACGTTGCATGCATTGAAGCTGCTAAATGACTTAATCCTTGACAGGCACAGTGGGCACTTTTTTTTACAAGGTTCATCTTCATCATCACCTACAGATCTGGATCTTTGAACAAATCTTTGAACGTGACAGGTCTTGTCACGTTCCTTCCATCCAATCCAGAAAGCCGCCACTCCTCCTTAACCTGTCATTCCATCTCAGGCAATTCTTCTGGGACTCACTCACGATCTGTATTCACAGATAATGAAGGCACAGGAATCCAGTCCTGCAGGAAAACCCAACCATTGTCTGTTTGTTCCAGAGACTCTCAGAAAAGCTGTTTTCTTACAGCATGACATCTCCAAGACCACAGGGCATTTAGGAGTTCAGAGAACCTTAGAATTATTATCACGAACTGTATGGTAGCCATACACAAGATGTCAAAGAATTCATTAAAGTCTGTGAAAATTGCGCCAGGAACAAGAGCAATCGTGGTGCCCCGCCCGGACCCCTACTTCCTCTCCAGGTTCCAAAACGTCCATGGACTCATTTTGTCCATGGACTTCATCACAGACCTTCTTGAATCAGATGGTTTTACCACTATCTGGGTGGTAGTAGATTGTTTCCTTAAAATGGCACACTTTTTACCCCTGAAAATCCTGCCTAATGCCCAAGTCCTGCCCTCTCTGTTTACCAAGCACATTGTAAGGCTTCATGGACTTCCCACTGATATTGTGTCTGACAGTGGCCCTCAGTTCGTTGCTAAGTTCAGGAGAGTTTTTTGCAGAGGATAAAACATTCAAATCAGTCTGTCATCAGGATATCATCCGCAGAGTAATGGTCAGACAGAGAGGGTGAACCAGTCCCTGGAACAGTTCTTGCATCCGTATACTTCTAAATTTCAAGACAATTGGGTGAACAATCTATCTTGGGCTGAATGTGCATACAATAATTCCTGTCATTCTTCCACTAAGATCTCTCCTTTCTTCTGTCTCCAGGGATTCCATTCCAGGGCTAATTCGCTATTTATTCCAGAAACTGATTAGGAAGCATGAAGAGCCACAAACAGACTGAGGATCATTTTAAAAAAGACAACGGGGCCCTACAGGCGACAGCTTTCCAGATGAAGAACAGAAAGGACAGGCACAGGAAACCAGTAACATTCAAGGTGGGGGACAGAGTATGGCTGTCAACTAAAAACATCAGAATTAGACAACCATCTGTAAAATTAGGCCCTCACTTTATTGGACCATTCAGGATTAAATCCAGTGGCTTTCAGACTCCAGCTTCCTAGAAATTTAAGAATCCCTAACACCTTTCATGTATCTCTTTTGAAACCAGTACACCCATCTAGAAGATTTGGAGTAGTTTCTACCACCAAACCTCCTCCAGTCATTATCTATGGACACGAAGAATATATTGTGAAAGACATCTTGGATTCCAAATGGGTTCAAGGCCAACTCCATTACTTAATACAATGAAAGGGATATGGTCCGGAGGAGCGGTCCTGAGTTCCTGCGAGAGATGTGCATGCTGAAAAAATAAAGAAAATGTTTCATTCATAATTAACTAAAAAATCCAGGGATAGGGGTCCTTTGACCCCTCGTCAAGGGGGTGGTGTACTGTTACACGCTGCAGGAGAAACCCTAGCAGTGTGTGAAGTTCCCTGTCTTGGTTAATGTGTCTGGTTTCCCTCAGCTGTCAGTTAATTTAGCTGCCCTGCCTATTAGTGCAGCTGATTGGTGGGTGGTACTTTAAATAACCTGAGCCCAGGAAGCCTCATTGTCGGCTATAGCATCTGGTGTTCCTGCGTTCTGATTGTGTTCTCTCCTCGTGGTTCTGCCTTGGATCATGTTGTTTTTGTGCCCTGTGTACTCCTTGTTTTACTCTTGCTTGCCTCTGTCTCAGTGTCTGCCCTGTCTGTGTCTCGCAGTGTGCGGCGTGAGTAGCTTGCTGTTCGCGCTGGCAGCTGTAATCGTTCGTCCGGTACAGCGTTCCTCCTCTGTGAGTTTTCCATCTCTCACTCTCTGTACCTGGCCCGGAGCTTTTCCATCTGCTCTGTCCCCTTTGTTTGTTCTGCCGCTGTTGTCATCTTGCAGCATGCAGGGCCCGGTCTCCAGGTCTCCTCTGTTGTTATGCTTGGTGCATTACATTTACCCTTGTGTCTCTACCTGTGAGTTACCTCCGATGTTTTCATCTCCACTTTGTCCATCTCCAGTGTGTAGTTTGTGGCGTGAGTCAGTCCATCGGACAATGCCTGTGGTGTGCTATTACCATCTCTATAGCTCCCACTTCCAGCCTTCTCATACACCTGCTGTCTCTTGCTACTTTCACCCTGCAGTTACTCAGGTGTTTCTGGAAGGTCATGTCTGTCATCTCTTCCATGCCTGTGGACCCTGGGCATTTCTGTCTACACTTTGGTGTAGCCCTATTCTCTGTTCTGTGTGTGGGTTCCAGCCTGCTTTATTGTATGCCTGGGTTCCTGCCCATACCCTTGAGTGCTCAAGTTTTTGTATATACTCTTGTACTATTCTGCTCTGGTCAATTGTCTTGTGAGCAAGGGTTCCTGTAGATCTCTGGTTTTGCAAAGTTTCCTAGGTGTGTCTCGGTTTCTGTTCAGGCACCCTTGCTGCAGATCTTCCTTGAGAGCTATCGTTGGGGGCTGCAACCTATCAGGTGCCAGCAGCCCAGACTATGCCCACCATAAGGGGCTCTAGTGGACACCTGGCCTTGGTTTAGACTCTGCGCCCCATGAGAAACTCCCCTGGTGACTGTAACAGTGTCTACTTTCAATCAATATATTCCAATCAATATTGCTAGTAGTGATGTTATTCATTTAACATGACATATGGAGAAAAAAAAATCTATCATAGTGTCATAAATATAACTTAAAACACTTTTACTTATAAACATTTAAAAATGCGCGCCATAAATAAAATTCAACAAAGTATTAATGGCGTATCTGCCCGGCAGGACTACATTTCTCCCGTAGCTGTTACTCCAATCCACTTAGAATGTCGGGTGACGGTAGTGATGCCCTCCGGTGTACAATAAGGTTAAAGAACCAACGCGTTTTGTCTGGGCTTCCAAGCCCTTAGTGACGTCTTCAGGGATCAATAATAATAAGTGAGCAGCAATGTAAATAGTTAAACCCATCGCTGCTCACTTAAGATTGGAAATAAATCTTAAATCAACATATAAAATGTCAACTTTAATCGTTTACCTTTTCTTTTTATATCTTGTCCTATCAATTGGTCTTCCAAATATAACCAAATATACTGCTTTGTTGCAGGAAAACTTTTCCATACAGTAGAATTGAATTATCATTTTAGATGTTTAGGTCAGTAAAATGAACTGTTTTTATTGCTTTAGCCATCATTATGGCCTGACATTTACTCACAGCAATTTCTAAAAAAAAATCTGTCTGTCTGTCTATTTTATCATTATTATACATACATTTATAAACATGATTACAAACTCAAAGTCAGTTGACATATGGAAATTGTATACAGTTATTAAATGGCAGGACATGACCATTTTAGCTTTCAATCAAGAAAAATGTGAACATGGCTCTCTTATTATGTTACAAAGCCCTGAGTCATCATGAATCACCCACTCAAATAAGGGTAAAAGGTGGCATATAAATCCAATCAATGTGAAGATAAATAGAAAACTTTATTTGGAAAGTAGGAATATATTTAAATTATAAAAATGCCAGTAGAATTATTCAGTGAAAATGACTGTCATTCAACAGAAGAAAACTAATGTATTAATAATATATCTAAATAAAACCCTAAAAGTTTATTTTCAATGGCTAAAACTTGAAAGTGATATTTTATGGACAAATACTGCAAAACTTTCATTTGAATATATATATTTTTCTGAAAACACATTTAAATTAGATTATTTTGGGCTTAAAAAGTTATCTGTTTTATATCTGGGAGATCGAATGATAGTGACCTTAGGCACTTTTGTTGTTGAAGTAGATTATAAATATTTTAGAACTCATATGGAGAGTTTTATATTATCATCAGTATTCAGTGCCATCAAGCAAAGCAATGATGTTTTGTCACTAATAACAGCTTATCTCAAGCAGTGCTGACTCATTACAAAAGAGACTGCTTTTCCAACAAGTGCTGTAATGATGCTATAAAAATACACAAGATAAATCATTCTTGGTTATTGAACAGGAGGCAGTCAGCAACACACATGGACCATGAATTTTCATGAAAAAGAGTCTGACATATATTTAAAGGGAGTTGTATTTTGCAACTATAACTGAAAAATCTTTTCACATAGCAAATTGAACATGACTATATAGAATTTTCAAAGGTCAAACATTAGCACTGAAAGTTGTGTCATTTATTCTATAGAAAACTGGCACATATAGATAAATAATTGTAACATCGTAGCATAGCTGAGGTTGAAAAAAGACACCAGTCCATCAAGTTTAACCTATTATGGATCTCCTGCGATCCCTATATTTTAACTGAAATTGATCTAGATGAAGCAAACCTCCAATCCCAAGATGACTGTCCTATTTTTCCCCGGATCCACTACTAGCCTTCATTTTAATTAACAGTCCTGGTAACCCTGGGTGCCCTTTTCTGCAAAAACATTATCTAACCCTTTCTTAAATATATCAAATGAATCTGCATTAAATGGGGATGGTGTGGAAGTATGAATAGTACAGCCCTTACTGTACAATTAGCATACCATACCCCTCCCACCTTGTATACATGTTGTACTCATTCCAACCCATCCTGTCCTGCCATCAGAAACACTTCCATTATGGAAGTCTGGATCTGGAGAAAATAAATTCTTAATGGAAGTGTGTTGTGTGCACACAGTAATTTTCTGTAAGGCTAAATCCAATCCACTGTTGACAATTGCACTGATTAACATAAGTAATACATGACTTAAAAATCTATGTCACTCTTTACAGTAGGGGAAGAACAGTCTACAAGAGTTATAGGTCTAGTTGCCTGTTAACCCTGACTACCAGTGTTAACATGTGTCACTTGTAATAGTTTTGTTTTCCCATCAAATTTTTTCTGTTCTACATGTTCTTATTTATTTGTATTACTGCTCAGTACAGTACAGTAAAGAGATGCACTGGTTCAGTAGAAAAAAAATCCAGAAACTCTTTCAAGTTGTTGTCAACTATGTAATTATATGTTGTCAGTGGCAATGTATGTATTCATCTTGTGTAACACATTGCTAGTTGTCATTTATCTTCTATATTATTGCTTATTGCAGTTACTATCCAATATCTGAAGCCAAGATACTGGTATTTGTTTGGTTTCAAAACATGCTCAATGAATTCTTAAACTGTATTTCTTTTCCTTCTTTTATGTGCATAGTTCTTTATATGTTTATGATCATTCTTAAGCTGTATTTTAAACTAGTTTCTTATTGTTTTATTTAGTTTTTCTGCATAAATAATTAACTATACACCATTTTCATATTGTATAGAATACATTATCATCTTAATTCTATATTGTTTTAATAAAGAGGGTTTATAAACTGCTAACAATAAGCTTCGGTAGGACTAAATGAAATTGATTATAAATAATAGATTCCATAATATATTATAAGTATATCAATTTATGTATATAAACTATATTTTAATATATTTAATATTGGATATATTTTTCATTTGCTGTTATATGTGTACTACATACAAGTAATTTATTTTAAAGAATATTGGGCCGGATCCAGACCTCCCCAAGCCTTACGTATGCCGGGGGTCTGAAATGACGCAAGGTACGGGGAAGTGCATGCCCTGTCACCCCCCTCTATCAGTAGTAGATCTGGACACTTATGTGTCCAGAACCCTGCCTTAAAATCTCTGCACTGATCTTCATCCGTCCAAATGTAGATCCATGTGGATCTTACTTCCATCACTACTTACTTCATCGGCATGCTTATCCCCGTCTCTCTGGTGGTGATTAGGCATGCAGATTATGTGTAACTCACCTCACCCCCTGCACTAAAAAACGCAGGTTGAACAGACAAGTCCAGAATAGAACGGAGTACGCGCGTTGCCAGAAAATTACCAGTTTAATTAAGCAGCTTGCGGAAATCGGGAAACATACTTAAATCTGGATCCAACCCTCTGTCTTTAAATGCACTGCAGGTGTTAGGCATTTTGGACCAGATCAACACTAACGCTAGTGCTGCATTCAAAGCTCTAAACCTAGTGCCATCTGGTATCCACATGTGGGTGAGCCTCTCTCACTTGCATAGAGTGATCTCTACTTTACTTAAAATGGGGATCCGGTCCACAACTTAGGCGCTGTGACTCACTTAGCGATATTGTGATTACTGAATTTCGTGTGACTACTGCGTCTGTAGAGTTGATCTGTCTGCTATCCATGTCTGATTAGCATTGCAGTCTTCGTCACCGTATCTCCTCAGTCTTTTTGTGATATGATTTTTACTAGAGATTATCATAAGGCCACGGCAGGTTCTTTGGCATCTATCTTCTCCTCCTTAGTACTTTGCCCAACTGAACTGGTGAAGTGTCGCATGCAGACACAATATGAAATGCGGATTTCAGGTCGCAAGAACGTTTCAAAACAAAGGTCAGTTGAAATGAATGCTTGCTCATGGATAATTCTATAAATGTGTTTATCTAATGTTCTGTAGTGAGCTGGTAATACACAGCCATTGCCACCCACATCAACTTGAAATGTAGACAGATGAAAATGTCGGCAGTTAAGTATTATATTGGTATTAGTTTGTAACATCTGTAAACTTAATGTAATGCTGGCAGCTTGTAAAATATTTCAGAAATGTAATAATATATATGTAGTTTATATGTAATACTAACATTATACTCAACTGTTGACATTTTTACCTGTCGACATTTTGACTAAAGACAAAGGACCTAATTCAGACTTAAGAAGGAGCTTGAAATTAAGAGGAAAGTTACACCTGGGCAAAACCAGAATTGAACGCTACATGCCGTTATTTACTTCCTATCCAGGTGTCCCGGTTACTTACACATGTGGATTGAACGTTATCAAACCATTCATTACTGCACGCAAGTACAGCACGCAAGATGCGCTACCATTTGCGCTTAGATCAGGGCCACAGTGTGTGTCTGACTTTTGTGGGACTTTTTCAGTACATCTAATATGGTTTCCGGCTTTTACCCTCTTCTCATATGCAGCTAGAAATTCCACACATTGCANNTATTTACATTCTGATTGACGCCTACTAATTAATAATCCGTCCGATCTTTTATGTTCGTACGGATTTTTTGACGTGTGGAAATTACTTACGCATCATTCCAATTACGCTTCGTATCTCCATGGTCTGCACATGCGCCCTGAATAGAAATCACTCCACTTACGCATTTTGCGTGCGTAAATTACCAGACGTTCTTAATTCTGAATCTGGTCCAAGGTTGCTGGATATGGGAAGGACAGCATGGAGTAACGTAGACAAGCACTATCCCTCTAACACTGGGTCACCTGGCGATAACTTGCATTTAAATTTGAGCAGTAGTTTAAAATCCATGTTGACAATTCTCAGGGATAAGAATTAACTGTAATCAGGGAGCAGGGGGTTTAAATAAAGTTAAAAGGGGTAGGTGGCTAACTTGTGAAAAGTGGTAGGGGAATTCATTTACTTGTTTAGGATTCATTTAGTCTGAACTGAAGCAAGTGGGATTATTTGATGTAAATTAGGCAAAACGGTTATTTTCTTGTGAACTAGAGAGGGAGAGAGGGGTTAATTTAGTTTGACCTGAATAGAGAAGAGTTAATTTAGGTTAAACTGGGTAAAGGTTTTTTAATCAAAGATGATCTGGGAGGTGTGAGTTTAATTTGGGTACAGTCTTAAGGGGAGTTAATTACATGTGAACTGAAATCAAAGTGGAATTAGGTTAGTTTAACATTTTTGTCTAATATGAGGGAGCATTTTTACTGCTATCATACAGAGGCTCTGTTTTGTGCTCTCTGGTCAGTGGTGTGCTTTGTGTATTGTGTACTATGGTCACTGGTATGCTTATGTATTATATGGTCATTGGTGTTACATGTTAAATCTATCTATCTATTTAAAACAAAACCGCTGGAAAACGGAGTTACTCAGGAGACTTCTAAACAATTAGTAAAAAAATGCCTATCAGGCAACTTTTATTATATCATAGTACCGACGTTTCAACCAGATAGTAACCGGTTTTCCTCGGGTACAAGGGTGCAAAAAAACTTTTTTAGGTTTTTATGTTTTTTTGCACCCTGAGTAAAACCAGTTACTATCCGGTTGAAACGCTGAAAAGTTGACCCAAACTAACATCATGCCTTGGGTCCAATGAGGCCTTAATCCTACTTTGGCTGTCCACTTACTTAAACTATTACTAGAGAGCTGAGCAGTCAGCTTAGTGGCACCACAGTGGATCAGCTGAGCAGCAGCATATCTAATAATTTAGCAGTGGTGCTTGTTGGCACTGGTTAGTCACCCAGCGGCTATAGGTCACAGACGGTCAGCGGCACTGAGCTAGAGAGGGTTTTGACAGACAGATCATTTTTGGTCACAGAAGCAGATATAATTAATATTGATTTTATTGCTTTAAAACATTCTACAAAGGACTTTTGATGAATATTTTGTTTAAATGCTTCACTATTTCTCTAATAATTTCTATTAAATTATTTGTTGAATGAATAAGCATTTTAATATATATCAATGAAGTTTAAACATTTTATGACGGTGCAGCCCTTGGAATGGACTGTGGTGTTTTGGGGTGGGGCAAAACAGGCTTAAATTTTGCCTATGGTGCCAAGAGACCTTGCACCGACCAGTTATACATGAAAAGTATAACAGTTTGCCTATATTTTACTGCAGTAAAATAGAAACATCAATTTAAGCTCACTGGCTACTACAAATTACATGGATTGCTTCTTTTGTGTTATTCATAAAACGATATATATCAAGATATTTGATGTCAAGCGAGTTAATTACATATCCCAGTGAGAGTATGTAAAATGAGATGGGAAAGGAACCCAAGAAAGAGCCTTAGGGTAAATCAGCAGGTAGTCTACAGTTATCTGAGACCGTATAAGTAAGAAGGAGTGGTGGCACGAGTTAAAGGAAAACTAGGATAAAGCTTTGTTATGAATGTTGAAAAGCAGAAGAGTGAAAAGAGAAAGGGTCAACAGAAAAAAAGACAACAACATGGTTGAAAGGGTGAATAAATATTACAGATTTTCTCTGAAGCATGCATTTTGCAATATGTATGTAGATCACAAAGTACTAAAGACTGGGGAACAGAGCTTTGCTAGCATTCACATAAAAACAGCAATACAAATAAATATTAGAAGCATGCACAAATCTAGTATCACTTTTAAAATTCATACAAAACAAAGTGTAAAATATCCAGTAGGTGAAAGAGGTTAATTTTATGCATGGCTCCCCAACAGTTTGATATTTACTACACCATCTCTGCACTTTAAAACATTACAGAGTCATGTACTGTAATGCTAAGCAAATGTATCTATCTATCTATCTATCTATCTATCTATCTATCTATCTATCTATCTATCTATCTATCTATCTATCTATCCATCCATCCATCTATCTATGGTTAGGAGAAATGATTATCTAAATTTGCTGGTAAGTTTGTATTGGGTGTACACATGAATTATTGTGTTCATTATAACTGTAAGAGCTATCACATCTCAAGTATACATAAATGGTTTAGTAGATGGTAGAAAGGATTGGCACGATAAAGGCAGTGGCATCACTAGGGGTGGCGTCATCCAGTGAGGTAACTCATGTTGTCACCCCCTCCCATGGACCTCCTCCCATAACAGACCATAGAGAATCTTCTCAGTTTGAATTGTGTATTAGAAGTGCATTCAAGTGAAGAGTCAATAATCATGCATATAGTCAGTGAGGTAAATTTTGGCCATGGTAGCCAGGTGCCAGGAAAGGTGAAGCCTGGCCATGAGGCCAGCCGTTCTATATGAAGGATTCCTTTTCTCAATTGAGTAGGAGAGTGTAATTGACACAAAGGGCCTGATCCAGACCTACGCCCGCCGTCGCTAGGACAGCGGGCGTAAGCGTAAGAACGGCTGAAAAGCCGATCTGCGCATGTGCCGGGCAGATGTTGCTACGGCAACATCGTAGATCGGGCGTCCGTAGCAGCGCCGTAGGGACGCTGGAGGGGATGTCCCACAGCGTCCCTACGTTCAGGTTAGTGTAGGTGGGCGGGGGGAGGTAGTTTAATGAGGTTTAGTTAGGGTAGCCTTCAGCCGGCGTAAGGAAGGGGCCATACGCCCGCACAGGGGGGGTGTCGGGGTAAGTGAACGCCGATACACTGTGCTTTAGTAAGCACTGCGCATCGGCGTAGGTCTGGATCAGGCCCAAACACTCTGGGACTGAATGGACCAGGACTCCATTCACTGCCTTCACTGGTGATAAGAACCTTGGGTTGATACCCATACCTGCATTGTTCATTTATACATCGTTGCATGTGATTTGATACAGTGTATACTGTGAGTGTACCATGTTCACTACTTTAATATTGCTACTTACCTGAGATTGATATGCGATTTGAAACCTAAATATCAAATGGTTTCCTTTGCTTATATGGAACTGATTATGGTATTTTACTATGGCATAATTAAAGTTAGATTTTATTTCTACACCTAACCTCTCTGTATTATTTTGGATTGTAAATGAAGTACCATATCAATAAACTTTGAGGTCACCAGGACAGCAGCTCTAAGGGTCTATTTGCCTCTTAGATTAAAGTCTTGTTGTGGAAGTAACAGGTGCAGTCTAAAATAAAGAAAAACGCTTTTGTAACGTCAACCAATCAATTGATTGACTTAAGAGATGAACTGCAGAAAGTGCTGTGCTCATTACAATGTTTTACATTTACTAATAGTTCCAGTTCATATCTCAGCAGTCTTGGTTTCCAGCACAACAATTTGGAATGTCTAGTCTTCTTGGTTAAGAGATGGAGTATCATGTATTGGTTGATACAAGGTTTATTGTACACCACAACTTTCAATTTAAAAAAAGTGCACACTTATATAACATATTCTTTAATTCATATCTTACTTATGTCTTATTTAATGCCTATATTTGACAAAGTTACACAAATAACTTTCACCATTGAACAAAGCTGACATTTATAGACTTAAATTATCATTTATTTGAGAGGTTATGCAGCACCAGTGTATTTATCTTTTATTCACAGGTGACTGCAAACACATATTTCATACTTGGTTAGTAGCACTAGTCGTTACAGCATACTGTTCAAAGGATACATTATCTACAGACCCCATAGTTGCCACACCCCCTGCACACACAATGGTTGTACACCTCTCTCCAAGGGACTCAATGGTGTCTAATGTCCCTTGTGTCATCAGTGAAGCCTATGACAGTATTCAATTATATGTACTTATATTTAATCACATATTTGCCATTTATCTTAGTTGATGACACTGTATAATATGAAGTGGAATATGAAATCTCAAACATCTGACAATGCAAAAAAACCTTCACAACATGGAGCTGAACAGGAAAACCTGTTGTACAACTTGTTTTAGACTAATAAAGCTATTGATTGCAGCAGCAATTACCATGGTAACAATTCAGTACTCTACTAAAGGAAGTCTGGGACATTCTTGCATCAACACTCACTGGTATTCGGAATGACCTAGTTGCATTAAAGTATAACAATGGTAACGATTATGTAACAATTTAATAAGCATTTGCATTTCTTGGGGATAAGAGAACGACAACCCATCCAGTTAGACACTACAGTTACAGAGTTTACACCTTTCTAGCAACTATGAAATGAAGGCCATATTGGATCAGTGCAAGACCAGTAGCTACAGGGATCATTCAGATAACTGTGGTAGAATAGCAAAGGTAGCAAACTGTTTTTAACATAATAGAGAAATAATATTTTCATGGAGTTATTTTCCAGGTTTTATGGCACATTACAGATTTGTGTTTTCAGTTGGGTATTACAAGTGTTACACAGTTGATCAGAAATACAGTAAAAAGCTTCATTTCATGGAAAATTACTATTGCAGTTACCAAATATTCATGCTGTTTTGGGCTCCCAGCTGCCTTTGGTGTTCAATGCCACACTTCAAAGCTGCATTCTGACACATTACATCTTTAAGTGTCTCATTTTAGCCTCTAGGTGCAGGTAAAATGCTAACTAAGTATAAAAATAAAACTGTTTTTAAAATAAAGGAAATGTACTTACTCTGTGTTTCTGTTTTCTGATGTTGTATACGTGATAGACAAAGTGACGAAAAGTTGGTGGAAAAACATTTTCATAACGTTTACATAAAACAAACAGGGGAAAACATTTTTCTTAAATACATTTTTTATAATCTAAGAAAAGTAATCAGAGAGCTGAAAAAATATTATAAAACGTGCACGCGAGCACACACACGCACACACACACACACATTGTGAGCTCATTCCACCTTATACACACTTAAGAGAAATGACACTAAAGACAAGCTGCACATGCAAGTGGGGGTGACTTGGTATTACAATGTATAGAATAGACGTGCTAATGTTCCTGCACACCATTCCAGACTCTTAAGCTGCTGCCATTTTACATTTACAGAAGTCACAAAAGTTAAGCTGTTGCATACAATAATCGCAAATAATACTATTTTAATAAGAATTTGCTAAAAAAAAGAATTTCTCCTTGTTTCTAATTTGCCAACCTACTATCTCATGGAGGCTGGTGTCCAGTGTATACATTTAGATTAAAATCACCCCGAGTCCTGTGCAGTATCTAAAATGTGGGCCCCTAAAGCCCCATACACACTACAGCATATAAACGACAAACGACAGATAAACCACAGATATTCAAGCAGTAGATTGGCAATCAGTGTGCATGAATAGACGTGCTAATGTTCCTGCACACCATTCCAGACTCTTAAGCTGCTGCCATTTTACATTTGCAGAAGTCACAAAAGTTAAGCTGTTGCATACAATAATCGCATATAATACTATTTTAATAAGAATTTGCTAAAAAAAAAGAATTTCTCCTTGTTTCTAAATTGCCAACCTACTATCTCATGGAGGCTGGTGTCCAGTGTATACATTAAGATTAAAATCACCCCGAGTCCTGTGTAGTATCTAAAATGTGGGCCCCTAATTCCTGTTTCCAACCTACAGGCATGTAGAAAAAATGAAAAAAGAATTTTTGAATTACAGCTGTTACACAGAATAATAGATGTAAAGTTATCCTTATACACAAAATAAGGACAGAAACAGATACACTAAGCATAAAAAATAAATTTTCTGGAAACACAGAAGTTATTCTATTGATCACTCATGCAACTAATTTTGGTCTGGCCTTGCCAGTGACACATAGGTGGTAAAAATGTATCATGACACTAAAAGGTAAAAGATTACGTAATTCCAGAGTCTAGTAAATCCATGGTGGACTAGGTGATAGAAGAACACAGGGCACTGCCAGAAATAGACAGAGGGATATAAATAGACAACACAGACATAGGTCTGTAGACATAGGTTATGTATACCATAATACTAGGGGCCTGATTCACAGATCTGAATGAGATAAGTAGGTGTGAATACACATATATCTGCATTTAAGTTTTTGGTCCCTCCCCCCGGTTTTCCCTGTTCCTAAAGGTAAGAGTGCCATAGGGCTGTGTTAAGAAGGAAAAAAACGCTCAGAGTTTCCCTTGCTGTGCACTCCCCGGCTCCTTTACATACTGTACCTCCCACCACCCAATCTTCATAAAAATGAGCTGAGGCTGCCATGGTACATGTCTTCTTTCTTAAATAACTATATGCAGTCTTTAAAGACTGCACATAGACTGCACATAGTTAAACTCCTTTATTAAAATGTTAAAATGTTTATTAAATTATTAAAATGTTTATTAAAATGTTCCGTACATTGCGTAGGCACTATGACTACGCATGGGTAGTACTTAGATTCTTAAAAATCTGTACCTTCTTAGGTAAGAATCCGGACCCAGGTTCCTAATACTCCAGTAATGCTTTAATAACGGTGTCCACCTAAATTAAAATATCTCTTTTCTGATAGACAGCGTCATACACAGAAAATGCCCCACTCTGTTCTTTTCAGAGTTTTACAGTTTCTACCATAATTTTATTGCTTTTTGGTTTTTGAGTGGTAACGTTTCAAAGGTCTCTGATTTTGTGTAATTGTAAGAAACCTTAATCAGACATGTTAAACCACAAGGTTTTTGCTATGGAATGATATATGTGTTCAGCTTGACTGCTTTCCGTACTTCATTATTTTGCTAATTGGGGGCTTACATAATATAAGAACATGAAGTATATAGACAGGAAAAAAAAATGAGAGCAACAAAATATGTGTATTAGGTGAATTGATCACATTGGCAAGGGAGCATCAAAATGTGCAATTATACAGTAACCTGTAGCAATTATAGTACATAACAGGGATTAGCTTTCATCTTTTAAATTACAAAGGGTAGGCATGTATCAAATTGGCTGTGATTTAGGGCACATGTGTGCAATATTAATAAATAACCTTATCTGTCAGCAGAGGTTACAGTTTATTTGTTTTTATTTTATTTTTTCTATTTGCTTTATAGTTTTAAATTCCTTTATATTTTCCAAAAAACCAATGCATGGGAACAATCTTTTGTTCAATTTCTCGAAGATTTTTTTGCGTTAATTAATAGCAGTTAATTAATAGCATAGGGCCGTATGCAGACCTAATAACAGAAGGTGACTTACGCAAGTCTGTTGCGTAGGTCCCATTGAAAATGTCATCTGTGCATGCGCGAGCAAGAACCAAGTTCCGTCCACATGGGGGTCCGTTTATAAGGATGAACCTTACATTACGCATGGCAAATCCCACAATGGGGGTGGGATTTGCCTTGCAGAGCAGGCAAAATGGGTTGCATTTAGCTGTTACGTACAAATTTGTGTCTGTGCGGACACTGATCCTTACATAACAGGTAAGGATGGTTTATGAACCCAGAAATCTTCCAAACTATGGACCAGATCCTGATTTAGTACAGATTGCCCACTTACGCATGTAAGGGGGGTAAAATGGACTGGAGGGCGTATGCACCCTCCAGATGTTACATTAGTGTTACGAGCAATGGTATTTACATGGGAAGGTGCTGTGCTTCCCCTCCACCTGCCAAGGTGGGCAGGGGGAAGCATGTTAATGTACATTAATTGTAATTGTTAATTCCCATGCTTACGAGCAGATCAGTGGTCGGATGGGCCGCTGATCCGCAAGTGTGACTTAAGGCTGCCTTATAAGTGTAAGTCACACTTGTTCAGAACGAGAGAGGTGAGTGACAGGGGGAGTTCACTCCCCTCTCTTGTTCGGACAGACAGACTCCCGCTCACACGGAAAGCATATGGGAGTCTTGATCCTGTCCTATGTACGGAGTTCCAGACCGCTACCCATATTTATGACAGAGATTGTATTTATAACATAAATACAAATCATTTGTACTATTATAATCATCATCATCATCAATAAGTTTGATCATATAGGACTGGCTCTAAAGCTCTGACCGCAGTGTGACTTTAGATTTGAAGTTGAAAAATTGCATTCTTCAGTTTGTAATGTTATAGGACTTGTTCAGTTTCAGATTACACAAAAAAAACAGGCAGATATATACACCTCGGCCATACAATGGTGAACTAATGGTGAAAATTCAACTCTAAACTACAGAGCAACCATAAATCCATAAATGAATTGAGTTCTATGTGAAAAGCAAAGTATTTTCACTGCAGGAAAGTGAACCCTTCACATGTAAAATGGTTTTTCCAGGTGTACAACTGCATCTGTTTTCTCTCCGATCAGAGAGTAACAGGATCAGCCCTTATAAGTTTAAATCCAGATAACAGAGATATTGCTTATACTAATTCAATGTACAATTTGTATAACACCTACATACAGTTAATCTATACTGGACTTCCATAAGATTGCAGTTACAAGAAGCCTTTGTGATTTTGCAAAGACCAATTGCACGAGTTGTATAAAGTTGTTTTTCACAGATCAATTGAGTTACAAAATTGTTTCACAGCAGAAAGCAGCAAGATCAGTAGAATCAGTAGATCTATAGAGAAAGACAATTTCTTCAAAGGAGAATTGACAGATCAATACAATATTCCTATTTAGAGCGACAAGTGTCTTCAATTACAAGTCTGAAAAACGTATTATTGATTTGTAGTGTTATGCAGTTTACATTCCAACATTCTAGGAAATTGCAGACATTTAACTTAAACAGGTATACTATACTTATCCACAGCAGAAATCTATTTGTAATAAGTAAAAAGACAATCTAGGTCTGAAGTGTACATATAATAATTCATGTGTTTTTTAAAGCAGATTTAATAATGTGCTCCAAGCACAGCAGCAGAGGGGATCTGATTCCATATCCCAGCTGCATCCAGCCTTCCATGCGTGTGAGGGGAAACTGAAATCTGTGGTCTTAACATGCCCTTACTGTGAAATTAAAATACCTCTCCATCCCATCTAGCATACAAAGTGTGCATCCCGACCTAAATCCGTACTGAAAGTATGGTGGGTGTCTATGTGCTCACACAAAAGTTTTCCACTTCTGTATGTGGTACTAAACATGATCCAGGTGGGGTGTGGGTCCCTGCTTCATACAGCCCTATTTCAATGAGGCATAGCAATCAATCCCCAGAGCACTGAACACAGTGCTCCAATAGGTAAGTGAAAAAAACTAGCCTTTCCCTAATTCTAACCCTAACCCTCCCCTTCCATTATCCTAACCCTAACACCCCTTACCTGCAGCCTGACCCTAAGCCTCCTTTTCCTGCAGCCAGACCATAACCTTACCTTCTCCCTACCCTGACCCTAACCCTCCCTTCTCAATAGCCTAACCCTAAGACCCGCCCCCATAACCTTCCCCTTCTATGGCCCCAAGCCTAACCCTCCCTTCCTAAGATCCTAACTCTAACCCCCCAAACACTAAAACCCCCGGAGAGGTTACTCACTTCTCCGGAGCTGTGATCTGCAGCGGGTCTGTGGCGAAAATGAATGGCTGAGTATGCCAATCGGCACACTCAGCCATCCATAAAAAAGATATATTAAACGGCTTCCATTCAAAATAGAGACAGCTGAAAAGGAACTTTCGGCTGTCTCTATTTCTAAAAGCAGCCGATTGGACCAGGGACTCGCAACGCTCCAGGTGGGGGGGAAGATTCTCCCCTTTTTGGTTTCGGGATTTCACCCCAAAAATGTAACTACACATAGAATCATGGACCTGATCCAGACCTAAATACGCGTTAGATATGCACAGAAGTCTGCATTTGAGAGAAAAGTAAACTTCCATGACACTCACCTCTCATGTGTCTACTATGGACAACTTTCATATAGATATGTGTGCCTGGCCATTTTCCAGGTTTTGGTTTTGTATTTTTTTCATGTTTTGATTTTGGATTGGTTTGCCGAAACCAACCTTGTGTGTTTTGGTTTTGGTTCTAATTTTTTTTTTAAATTATAAATACAGCTAAAATCACAGAATTTGGGGGTGTTTTTGTTCCTACAGTATTATTAACCTCAATAACATTCATTTACAGTCTATTTTGAACACCTTACAGCTCATAATATTGTTTATTATCCACTTTAGGCCTAAAGGTTGACTGGATAACCCAGCTAAGTGACTAAAGTCACTATGACTGACGCACAAATCTGTCCACAAAATAGACAATCGGTCACACGCTGAGGTTGCGCAGAGCACCCTATACAGTGATACAGTATATATTAGAGACAAAATAATTTTTAAAAGATATTTGGGGCATTATCCCACAATTTTTGATTGGCGCATAAATCTGTCCGCAAAAAAGACAATCAGTCACATACTGAGGTTGCGCAGAGCAACAACGATAACTCGAAAAATTTGAATATCACTCAAAAGTTCATTTATTTCAGTAATTCAGCTTAAAAGGTGAAACTAATATATTATATAGACTCATTACATGCAAAGTGAGATATTTCAAGCCTTTATTTGTTAGAATTTTGATGGTTATGGCTTACAGCTTATGAGAACCCCAAAAGCTAAATTTAACAAAATTAGAATATTACATTAAATTAAAAAAAAAGGTTTTTAAATACAGAAATGTCAGAACTCTGAAAAGTATAATCATGCATATGTACTCAGTGCTTGGTTTGGGCCCCTTTTGCACGAATTACTGCCTCAATGTGGCGTGGCATGGATGCTATCAGCCTGTAGCACTGCTGAGGTGTTATGGAAACTTCACACTGGACTTCAAGCATCTGGGATTGTGTGGCTCTCCATTCTTCCACTAGACTCTGAGACCATGGTTTCCATATAAGTTGCAAAATTTGATCTTATCAGAAAAGAGGACTTTGGACCTCTGAGCAACAGACAAGTTCTTTCTTTCTTTAGCCCAGGTAAGATGTTTCTGACGTTGTTTACTGTTCAGGAGCGGCTTGACAAGAGGAATACATTTGAAGCCCATGTCCAGGATCCGTCTGGGTGTGGTGGCTCTTGATGCACTAACTCCAGCTTCAGTCCACTCCTTGTGCAGCTCCTCCACTGTTTTGAATGGCCTTTTACTGACAATCCTCTCCAGGCTGCCAGAAAAGAGGACTTTGGACTTCTGAGCAACAGACCAGTTCTTTCTTTAGTTTAGGTAAGATATTTCTGACGTTGTTTATTGTTCAGGAGCGGCTTGACAAGAGGAATACATTTGAAGCCCATGTCCAGGATCCGTCTGGGTATGGTGGCTCTTGATGTACTAACTCCAGCTTCAGTCCACTCCTTGTGCAGCTCCTCCACTCTTTTGAATGGCCTTTTACTGACAATCCTCTCCAGGCTGCGGTCATCCCTGCGGCTTGTGCACCTTTTTCGTCCACACTTTCCCTTCCACTTAACTGTCTATTAATGTGCTTTGATACAGCACTTTGAGAACATCCATTTTCTTTAGCAATTTCCTTTTGAGGCTTTCCCTCCTAGTGGAGGGTGTCAATGATGCTTTTCTGCACAACTGTCAAGTCAGCAGTCTTCCCCATGATTGTGAATTCTACTGATCCAGAATGAGAAACCATTTGAAGGCTCAGGAACCCTTTGCAGGTGTTTTGGAATAATTTGCTGATTAGAGTGTGACACTTTGAGCCTACAATATTGAACCTTGTCACATTATTCTATTTTTGTGAGATTTTGATTTTGGGGTTTCCATAAGCTTTAAGCCATAATCATCAAAATGAATACAAATAAAGCTTGAAATATCTCACTTTGCATGTAATGAGTCTAAATAATATATTTGTTTCACCTTTTAAGTAGAATTACTGCAATGCATGAACTTTTGAACAAAATTCTAATTTTTAGAGTTTCACCTGTATAGCAGTGGCCTTATACTGTACACAGCCCCACTGTATATACAGGCCCACTGTATACACAGCCCCACTGTATACACAGCCCCACTGTATACACAGCCCAACACAGTATACACAGCCCAACATAGGATACACAGCCCAACACAGTATACACAGCCCAACACAGTGTACATAGCCCCTATACACAGCTAAGTGTTAAACAGTAACTGCCTGGAGTGCTGCAGTAACACATGGAGTCCAGCCTTCACCTTATTATTTCCAGCCTCCATGTGTGCCCCTTATTATTTCCAGCCTCCATGTGTGCCCCTTATAATGTCCAGCCTCCATGTGTGCCCCTTGTAATGTCCAGCCTCCATGTCTGCCCCTTTTAATGTCATGCCTCCATTGTCTGCCCCTTGTAATGTCCAGCCTCCATTGTATGTCCCTTGTAATGTCCAGCCTGCATTGTCTGCCCCTTGTAATGTCCAGCCTACATTGTCTGCCCCTTTGTAATGTCCAGCCTCCATTGTATGCCCCTTATAATGTCCAGCCTCCATTGTCTGCCCCTTAATGTCCAGCCTCCATTGTCTGCTCCTTCTAATGTACATTCTCCATTGTCTGCCTCTTGTAATATCCAACCTCCATTGTCTGTTTTTTGTAGGACCTGATTCACACTTAAGAAGGCTTCCAATTTTAGGTGCGTATATTTAAGAATGGATGAAATGCGCATGCGTAGTAAATTTTTTATACGCTATTTGCATTGGAGTTAGGTTCTCCAATTCTGCTCTTCGGATTTTAGGTGCGTATTTTAAAGAACGGATCGACTGCGCATGCGTAGTAATTTCTCTACGCTTTTAATGTTGGACTTAAGTGCGTAAATTCCTTACTTATATGCTGAGTACCTAAAGTCTTAAGGTTCGTATTAACATCCGCAGAAATGGGCGTTCTATGAATAAGTAAATAGGACGATACGCAGAAATGGGTGGAGGGAGGCATTTAAATCACGCAAAAAAGGCGCGATTATTCACTTGCGTTTCAAAATAGCTCTACGCATTAAAATGTGAAACTACAGTTAAGGGTGCCCTATGGCACTAGTAAGTCACATACGAACTTGAAAACCGGGGGCGTGCCGAGGGAGTTTCATTGCTATTAGTTGCGTATATATTTAGGAACCTATCACATCCTTAAGTGTGAATCAGGTCCGTAATGTCCAAACTCCATTGTCTGCCAATTTTAATGTCCAGCCTCCATTAGCTACCCCTTGTAATGTCCAGCCTTCATTGTCTGCCCCTTTTACTGTCAAGCCTCCATTGTCTGCCCCTTAATATCCAGCCACCATTGTCTGTCCCGTTTAACGTCCAGCCTCCATTGTCTGCCCCTTATGTTCAGCCTCCATTGTCTGCCCATTTTAATGTCCATCCTCCATGTATGCCCCTTGTAATGTCCAGCCTCCATGTCTTCTGTTACTTACCTTTAACGTCTTCTCCCTTCCTTCGCAGTGCTGCCTCTCTTTGATGCTCCCTGGTCAGTCTGATCTTTGCTCATGTGGTGCAGTACTGGTAATACAGGGCTCCTACGGTAACCCCGTAGAACCAAATCTGTTTCTAGACTGGCAGTGACCGCATAGGTTAGATCACTGCCATTTACAGTAACAGGTTTGGTCCTACAGGGCAAGAGTAGGAGCCCTGTTATACCTGTACTGTGCAGTAATCGGGACACTTGGGAGGTAAATAGGCTTACAAAACCCGCAAGATCCGATGTAGGATTTGGGAGTTCGGCCTCTATTACGTCACCCGGGCCACCACCTCGGATCCCCAAGTTCGGGTGGGCTAGGTTCTCTGAGATCCGAGCCCACTTATCTCTACTTACATGTCTATAGCCTTAACCTCAAATGTATTTTCTCTACATGGATCTGCGTGCGTCCGACTGTAGATCCATGCGGAAGTACCTACCGTCGCCCACCCTCCTTTATCTGCATGGCTTTCTGCGCTCCCCTTGTGAGGATTAGGCATGGAGATGTAACAGAATCCTTCAGAAAAAAATATGCACTTTATTCTGTATAGAAGCTTTATATTGTTTATGAAGTCATTACTTTGAATTAAATTTTACCCAACTGGAGAAAACACTTGCAGACCACCTTGCTCATAATAGAGTCACAGATACCTCTCCTTTCATAGCATGGAAGGTGCTAAATTATGTCATCCAGAGGCATTGTATCCAGCTGGGTTCATATCTTCAGAATCTTTTTCAGAAACTTCCCAACACACTTCTTCCCAATATTTTTAGATCAGCTCAGACTATACCAACAAACTTTGTTTCGGGAGAGGGTTGGCTCAGATGCTGGAAAGATTTCCTATATAGTCCTAAACTGATAAGGCCTCTACCTAAACAATACAGTTGGTCGCTATTGAAGGCCAGTTTTTCCAGACACCAATGCAGCTTCTTCCATGGCTTTCCAGACTTTCCTTGAGTCATACATCCAACAATAGTCTCCACCTTGGACACTTGGAGAAAGGCCCATTTGAATGTTAGTCTTTGTTCCCTGTGTTCACCCCCTACCTTTATCACGTTTAATTTCGGTGGGTGGGTTGTACAGGAGCAGGTATCACTAGTGTGTCACATCTTCCAAAACAGGACCCTGCTTTTCTTCCAGGAACTGCAGACAAAATACTAACACTCTGAGACTTGGACATACACCCAGCACCATCATTTCTGCTCTAGGTCCAAATTCAGAAATCACTTTAAGTGCTCCCCCCTACACCCTTTGAAACTCTTGCTGCAGTTCTCCTCCGCCTAGACTTGTGATTTCATCGCTATAGGTCTGCCCAGATATGTTTATGCCTGGCAGTTGGACGACACTGATTCTCCATCAGAGAAGAAGTTGTCCCAAAAATTTAAAACAGCACACACCTGCTCTTTCAACCTCTCAGTCATCGCGACCCAACTTAAAATTCAAACCTGATGGTACAAAACCCCTCAGTTACTACATTCTTTCCTACCACAGGTCCCTGTAACATGTTGGTGGTGTAAGACTATAGCTATTCTGGGACAGCTTGATGTAACACTACATCTACACTGGGTGTGGCCATTTTGTGTTTCTTGATGGTGGCTGGTGGCTTATAATATAATTGCAAATCTGTGTTTTATTTTACAGATAGAATGGTATAGTCTGTCACTGGTTAATGGCAGTGCTGCTGTGGAATTTTCTTTTCTTTGTTTGTGTTGCTAGCAGATTACCCCTGCCTTTCAGATACATGTTTGCAATAACCTATAAATTGATCTGAGCACCTTCCATTTTGTGTATTCTGGGATAAGATAATTCAGATCACCCAAAATGTGACATCCCAAATTCTGAATCCTCTCTTTTCCACCAGGCTTACCAGCTGCTTTCAAACATACTCTAGTCATGCACCTAGGAAATTGCGGCTAGGGCAGTTACCCCAGAGCACTAAGGTCCACTATGGTCTCCACAACTGCAAAATGGCCTAACAGAGTGTTATTTTATTGCTTCATGAATGAAATAATCCTTTCTACCACTGGTAAATATCATGATTACATGAACATAAAAAGTTGACCGTAACTTGTGTATAGCCCCTATCTATAGCATAAACATGTCTAGAGCGCTAGAAACCAGTTGGGTCCTCTGCCCAGAGACCCTAAAAAGAACAAGAAAAAGTGAAAAGTAATGGTCTGTGCTAAGACTCAATCAAGGTTGAACAAAAACTTATAGAGAAAATAGTTTATTAAACCCAATGATTAGAGAATTAGAATGCACACATAAAATATATAATCACATTGGAAAAGACCAGAAATATAATAAATTAAACTGCTATTGAGAATATAGTTCAGTTGAAAAAAAAACTCTAGCTATGATGCTTTGAGCACTGGGGTCTTCAATCCAAGCTTTTTTTCAGCCAGATTTACATGAAACTCAGGTGGCTGAGTGAACGTAAAAGCTTGTTTATACTTCAATTGATCGTGTATACATGTAGACCATAATAAAGCATTTAATTCAGTCTAATAGAAAAGGGAGAACCCCCGCAGCTTGACAGTTTATAGAGAATCAGATTCAGGACACAATAGTACACAATAATAATAAATACTAGGTACAAGGAGATAAGGTAGCCAGAAGTTATTTACCAGTTCCACAGGGATGTTGTTCCTCAAAGTGCCGTGTTATGTATCAGAATTCGGCTATTTGTATCCCTGCTAATGGTATAGATGAAACCAGTTCACCTCTTTGCAATGTTGCAATATAAGCAGCAGTTACACTGCTATGACAGTACCAGAATTAGTGGATTCCATATCTTGAGTCAAATTCCACAATTCAGCAAGCAATAAGGCAGGCATACAGGTTTTCTGAATGAAATGGCTTACAATACAGGCTTCGATCTTTGCCAACAAAAGTTTCTCATAGTAAACGTTAACGCATTTCACTGCTCTCAAATGCCATTTGCTTAGAAGATTAGTGATTAGAAACAGGTAATCCTTCCCTTTAAAAGACTCAGCCCCAATCACGGGCTGTTTTTCACAGGTACAATTATAATAGCCTATTTCTCTACCGCTACAAGAAGAAATAGGGGTAAAACATGGGGCCTGATCCAGAACTACGCTTCCCCGCGATTTTACGCATGGCGGAGACGTAAATTTGCAGATTTGTACGCACTGTGCATGCACACCATAGAAAATACGCACATTCACGTAGCGTACTTTTGAACGTATGGGTGATTCACGTATGTCTCACGAAAATACTTACGTGTGGGCGTGCCTAATTTACGTTAGTCCAAAATACGTGAAGGAGGCGGGGGGTGGTATTTAAAGTGTACAGTATGGGCGTGCTAAGCTGCGTACGTTCACTTAGTCAGTACGTCCGTTAGCGGACGTACTCTGTTACGTATGAAAAAGTTAAGGTAGGGTTTGGGAAGCGTATCTTGACAAAATACGTCCGTGCAAGGGGTGTGCCGAGGGGAGTGTAACGAATTTACGCACATGAAAATACGCTCCTCGAATAAACGTACGGCAAACGTAGTTCTGGATCTACCCCATGGTAAGTAATGTGTTCAATGATATAGGACTGATTTGCCTATAAACAATTATTTTAAAAGCAGTCAAACAAGAGAAGTTTCTAATTAAACTTCTATACTAGAGTGAATGGACAGGAAAACATACAGATAATAATAATAATAATAATAATAATAATTACATATCAACTTAAGCCTTGTAGCTACACTACTGTATGAAAACTCTGAGCAGCCCTCCAACTTGAACAACGCTCCCTCATAGTAACCTATTAATTTAAGTAGCATCATATTCCTTGGTTCCCCCTCTTCCATTACGCTCCATTGAATTTTCGGTTTTCTGCCTTCTATAGTCGTTTTTTTTCTATTCAATTTCTCCCGTTAAATTTTGAGTTCTGTTAAGTCAGAGTACTTTCAATAAGGTTGTACAAATGTTACTCTTTTTATAGTTGACCAAGATGCTTGTGTAAGTTGATGCCAGTTTTGGATGGTTTATTGCCTCTATTTGTATACTGGGTTCAGTAAACAAAGAATGAATACATAAAGGTAATAGAAGAATTTTAATAGAGACGGTTGGAAACCAAGGTTTGTTTACTTTTTAAATTGCAAAATGGAGTTTAAACTATGACATGATTTTGGAGTCAGTCCACCCCTAAGGACTACATAAAAGGCTGTCATTCACATCATTCCTTCTGGGAGAAAATATGAGGCTTCCACCAACAAATGGACACCCTGAGGTATTACATTAATATTCCCTCTGATCTAAATAATATGTCTTAATATAGCAAAGGTCAACGTATGCAGTAGTTTAATCGACTAAAGTTTTGTAATAAATCTTTAAGGAACACTAGGTAAAAGTGTTTTAAACAGAGCGAACAAAGTGCACCATCAGCATAAAGGAAATGGGAAATTCCCCAGCATTCTTACAGAAAATGGCGTTTGAACCTGACTTGCAAGAAATAATTGACTAATGTTTGTTTATTAATGATTTTACCTTTTCCGGGAACCACATAGTGGTCCTTTCCAAAAGATTGGACATGATGGAACCCCCAGTATTCTCAACATAACCGTGTAATAATTATATTTACTATGCAGGATTGCATGCGTCTCTTTATTGGGAAATATTAATATTGAATCTCATCTTCATAATGTTTAGTTTTAAAAATTAATTTCTTGTTGACAACACATAATGGACCTGATTCACACTTAAGAGCAGATCCGCACCTAACTCACTCTTCCAGCCCCCCAACCCGCACCCTTGATGGCGCTTATGAGTGCCAAAGGGCTACCTTAAGTCTCCATGCAATGTCCGTAAGTCCGACATTGCCCCTACCCGCCTCCCTCCCCAGATAATCTAAATGCCTCCCCCCTCCCACTTCTGCCCATCTACAAATGCGCAGTAGGCCATTTCAGACAGATACGCGGTTAAGAAGCTGCAGCTTCTTAAGTTTGAATCAGGTCCAATGAGATTTGTAAGTTAGTAAGACCCAGTTACAACACTTTTCCACTGTTTTTAGAAAATAAATACATAATAAACAATGTGGAGAGACTACAAATATCCACCACCTTTCAATAAAAATAAAATAGAGAATGAACTTTTAATTTTATTTTAATTTTGTAGGCAACAAAAACTGAATTACAAAAATTGATTTAGAGCACTGATTTTTAAGATGCAAATTGTGTGACTTAGAAATGCACAATGGTGAGTGAACATTTTTGCACAAATCAAGACTTGTTAATTATGCCACTTGTGACTTGTGGAATGAAACTGAGTGCTCCCAGTCAGACGATGAACAATAGGGGCATTCGTTCAAGCAT